>CALYLW010000517.1:0-2500 GCA_944989445.1 Ampullaceana balthica | reverse complement strand
GAGGAGAGGAGAGGAGGAGGAGGAGAGAGGAGGAGGAGGAGGAGAGAGGAGGAGGAGAGGAGAGAGGAGGAGGAGGAGAGAGGAGGAGGAGAGAGGAGGAGGAGAGAGGAGGAGGAGGAGAGAGGAGGAGGAGGAGGAGGAGGAGGAGGAGAGAGGAGGAGGAGGAGGAGGAGAGGAGGAGAGAGGAGGAGGAGGAGGAGGAGGAGAGGAGAGAGGAGGAGGAGGAGAGAGGAGGAGAGGAGGAGAGGAGAGAGGAGGAGGAGGAGAGAGGAGGAGAGAGGAGGAGGAGGAGGAGGAGGAGAGAGGAGGAGGAGGAGGAGGAGGAGGAGGAGAGGAGGAGGAGGAGGAGGAGAGGAGGAGGAGGAGAGAGGAGGAGGAGAGAGGAGGAGGAGGAGGAGGAGAGAGGAGGAGGAGGAGGAGGAGGAGAGAGGAGGAGGAGGAGGAGAGAGGAGGAGGAGAGAGGAGGAGGAGGAGGAGGAGGAGGAGGAGGAGGAGGAGAGAGGAGGAGGAGGAGGAGAGGAGGAGGAGGAGGAGGAGGAGGAGGAGGAGGGAGGAGGAGGAGGAGGAGGAGGAGGAGAGAGGAGGAGGAGGAGGAGGAGGAGGAGAGAGGAGGAGGAGAGGAGGAGGAGGAGAGAGGAGGAGGAGGAGAGGAGGAGAGGAGGAGGAGAGAGGAGGAGGAGGAGGAGGAGGAGGAGGAGAGGAGGAGGAGGAGGAGGAGGAGGAGGAGGAGGAGGAGGAGGAGGAGGAGGAGGAGGAGAGGGATGAGGAGAGGAGAGAGGGAGGGGAGACGGAGTGAGGAGGGAGAGAGGAGGAGGGGAGAGAGGGAGGGGAGGAGGAGAGAGAGGAGAGGAGGATGAGAGAGAGAGGAGGAGGAGGAGGAGGGGAGAGGAGTAGGGGAGAGAGAGGAGGAGAGGAGTGAGAGAGAGAGAGGAGAGGTGGCGGAGAGAGGAAGGAGAGAGAGATGGGGAGAGGAGAGAGGAGATGGGAGGAGTGAGGAGGAGAGGAGAGGGGAGAGAGGAGGAGGAGGAGAGAGGAGGGGAGGAGAGGGGAGAGGAGGAGGAGGTGGAGGCGCGAGAGAGAGGGGAGGAGGAGGAGAGAGGACGGAGAGAGAGGAGGAGGAGAGAGAGGAGAGGATGAGTGAGGAGGAGGAGAGGGAGAGGAGGAGCTGAGAGAGGAGATGGAGAGGAGAGAGGAGGGCGGAGGAGAGTGGAGAGGAGGGGGGGGGCGCGCAGGGAGTGATAGGGAGATAGGAGTGGTCGGAGCTTGGGGAGGCGGGCGAGAGTGAGAAGGGCGCGAGGTTGAGGCGGATTTGGAACGAGCGGCGGCTGAGCGGTTGACTGGGGAAGCGAGCAGTGAGCGGTTGTGAGAGAGACGGTGCGGCGGCGGTGGGGATTGACGAGTATGAGACGAGCAACGAGCGAGGAGGCTTCGAGTGGAGACGATTTAGGAGGGATGTAGAGGCGCAGAGGCGATGTGGGGGAGAGGGTTGGCGTGTATGAGGAGCAAGGGGTGAGCGGTGAGGACGTAAGTGTAATGAGAGAGATGGAGCTGATCGGAGGAGCGCGTGGCGGTGGGAGCGAGATGGCAGAGCGCGAGGGAGAGAGAGAGAGAGATAGGGCGTAGCGTAGCGCAGAGAGGAGAGAGAGAATGAGGACTTTGAGAGGAGAGGAGAGAGAGAGTGTGAGGGAGACGAGAGACGAGAGCGCAGAAGAGATGAGGTAAGGAAGGGGAGAAACATCTAGAGTAAAGATGAGGAGACGTCAGAAGCATAAACGTCACCAAAATGAGAGGAGGAAAAGGAGAGACAGTTAAAGTGAAAGAGCCACACCGTCCAGATAAAAGGGAAATCGCATATAGAATGACGAGAGATCAAGAAAAAGTACTTCGACAAAAGGAGGAGAGAGGTAAAAAGAGGAATACGAAAAAGGTTGAGAGAGAGAGAGAGCGGGTAATGTGCCTAAGGCAGAGGATGAGTAAAGAAATAAGGCAGAAGGTTAAAAACAGAGTAGTGTGTATAAAAAAAAATATAAGTATGTGTACGTAGAGTAATACAGAAAGAAATTACGAAGTAAAGGAGATAATAAAAAAGAAGGGAAAAAAAATAGACAATAAAGTATCGAAGAAGACGACACAACCATTTATATCAGTAGTCAACTCTGAGTACCCCCCAACGAAGTTGTGAATTCAGGAGGACGAGTACAGTAATGAAATCACTAGACAGGACCAATCGCTAGACCCCCATCCAAACCATAATAGCGACCGACAGGAACGGCCACAGACGAGAGAAGAATGAGAAGGAGGTTGAATGAAAACGAAAAAGAAGTGATCGGAGAGACGCCAGTACAAATTCATGGAGGCATAGTGGAATCATTGAACTTTTATGACGAGAATGATAAAATACTTGGAGACACAAGGCACACTACGTTACTTATTCATCTAAGAGCCGGACGGCATTAGTGGGAAATTGAGTGTCGCGCATTACGAGCGGCATGATTTTGAC
>CALYLW010000516.1:629274-653517 GCA_944989445.1 Ampullaceana balthica | reverse complement strand
GGTCTATTAGATTATAAGCTGGGTGGTCTATTAGATTATAAGAAGGGTGGTCTATTAGATTATAAGAACAGTGGTCTATTAGATTATAAGAACAGTGGTCTATTAGATTATAAGAACATTGGTCTATTAGATTATAAGAACAGTGGTCTATTAGATTATAAGAACAGTGGTCTATTAGATTATAAGAACAGGGGTCTTTTAGCATGCAATAATCTTCTGTATAGAAGAGGTATCTGTAAGATATAAAGGTTTTAAAACCATTTACTTTGTCCTTGCAGTCAGGGTTTAATTAATTTTAAATCATCAATAAGATACCGAGTACTAATACACTAATAGGTCAGAGAAACAGACCAGGGAACAGCCACTGGAATACAACAAAATAAAGTACTGCATAAGCAAAGGAACTAGAATAATCAAAATTTGAATTATAAGCTTTCAAGAGATTGATAATTTTGGAATATTGTAGTCTGACCATTAGCCTCCCTTGAGTGAATGCTATCAGTAACCAACATTGAAAATATGCCATCAGTAACCAACATTGACAATATGCCATCAGTAACCAACATTGACAATATTAAAATACACAAGAACAAGGGACAGAATATAATAAATATATTTTTTTGTATTCTTGATAGGTTTGCTAACTTAACATTAACATCATCTAGAACAGAGGGAGGTAATACTTCTACATCATCACTGCCTCCTGACATTGGTACTAAATATTTCCATAAAGTAGTCCAGCACAAAGAGGTGTATGTGTAAAATAGAAGGGTATGCACGCATAATCATTTTATTTTTAAATACGAATTACAAACTGTGTTAAAATGTATGCTAATATCGACATCCTTTTATTATTAAAAATAAAACTTCTTATACATTTAATGATTAACGTTTAATGCACCAAAGCGAGGTAATGCGCGCCTCGATAGCACTCTCTTTAGTAATGAAATTATAGAAAGCAGAAATTCTTCAGTCGACTTCCGGCAATGGCGGCCGTTGACCTCGCTAGTGTTATCGCTCTATTCGCGCAGTTTTTTTTTGGTCGTTTTTACATTTTTTTGGGTGAAAATGTGATTTTGCTATTCGTTATTGTAAAAATAATAGTATTAAACTACAGGTAAAAATAGTATTAAGCTCAAGACGGTCTTTTGGATACGTAATATAACCATTCTTATGCCAAAGAATGTAGTCAGTATGACAATACATGTAATAATATAAATAAATTCTACGCAATATTTTAAATTTCATAACCAGTTGATACTAATAGACTGGAAATCCTTACAGGACTGAGGCGGAAGTTTGGCGAAAACCTTCTGGGGCATTAAACGCTAACCTTCATTTTGGCAAATGGATGATTGTTGAGGTGATCATAGATTTGGTAAGGGAATACATCAGACGGTTGTAACATGTCTGCTTGTTGATCACAGCCATTGGAATGTCATGAATATATGTCATTTTTTGACACAGAATTTAACAGTTAACTCAACTTTGATAAATGCAACTTAACAGAAGTATATACTGAGCTATACAACAGCATACACCAAATAAACTGAGGTAAACACCATCAGACTCCTGATACAAATAAAAGATTTGGGTTGTCAACATAGAAATTAGAATTATAACATTTATATTTAAAACCATATTTTGCTTAAATGAACTCTGATTTGTACAGTGAGTGATATAAAAAGTTACCCACATCTAAATCACAACACTTAGCATCAGCTCATGATTGGATCTTGTGCATGAAGATGACACACAGCTAAAAAGAATGTGCATGTCATGAAACTATTATGTGAGATGACAAAGAAAGTTTAGAAAACTAAGGATATACAAATACAAAGAACATTTTAGCCCTAGATGTGTGTTGGGCCATCAAATTTAAAATGAGTTTCTCCGTTGACGGTTTTAGAAAATGCCACAAAAGGTGCTGCAGGCAAGTTGTTGCTGGTTTCATAGATCGAACATTTCATGAATGCTCACGGCGACTCACGCCAGGCATATCGAAGACCTTTGAGTGGCTTCCCCTGGCAGACACCAGAGTACAAGGTCACCGTGGTCTGATTGTTAGTGATGATGTCTGTCAGCACCCAACTGTGACCACACTGAATCTGTTGAACAAAGGATTTAAGTTGTCAGTAACATTAAGTACCATTAATACAGTTTAATTGAGAAAATCTGCTTCCAAATATATTCCTAAAGTAAATTGTAAAAAGACATTGGTTATAGTATAGAAGTATAACATTAAACTACAATTTCACTCATTATGGACATTTGTGTGAAACATGAGGTAAATAAAATGATTCAAATTGTAATTGTTGAATAGTCAAGCACCGAAATTCATAAACATGTTAAGTAAAGGGGATACAATAATATTTAATTTTTTTTAAGTTTAAGAGTTATTTGACTTAAAAGTGTAAATGGTTTTTTTTTAAACTTCATTTTGATTTAAGTATTATTTTGATGCTTTTTTTATAAAAAAAATTGACTTAATTTAATGTAAGTAAGGAAGCCCAGATCATGTGGAATGTGTCATTTAGCAAACAGAGCTGAAAGGGCAGACAACTTACTTCAAAGCCATTCAAGTCCCTGACATCTAGAGTCCAAGTGTTGCCATAATCCACAACAAGTCCAGCTGATGTGGTCGTGGCTTGGACTGGAAGGGGTCCTTGAAAGATCCCTGACTGACCATAGGCTACCGCAAGGCCACTGAGAGCTAACCTCTCACCTACATCCTTCTTGTCTCTCGGGTGAATCCTGATTGGCCAAGAATAGAAGCTCATTATAAATCAGCATTTCTATATTTAAACAAGCATAAGAAAGTCTTGATCATAGACTAAAGGCTTGAGGTGTAGTCAAATTAAATTATTTATCAAAGTGTTTCAGAAATCAAGCATCAATTACATTAACTGTGGACATTGTAAAAGGTGAAGTGGGACGTGGAGTGGGACAAGGAGTGGAGTGGGGCAAGGAGTGGAGCGAGACAAGGTGTGGAGTGGGGCAAGGAGTGGAGCAGGGCAAGGAGTTGAGTGGGACAAGGTGTGGAGTGGGGCAAGGAGTGGAGTGGGGCAAGGAGTGGAGTGGGGCAAGGAGTGGAGTGGGAAAAGATGTTGAGTGGGGCAAGGAGTGGAGTGAGGAAAGGAGTAGAGCGGGGCAAGGAGTGGAGCGGGGCAAGGTGTGGAGCGGGGCAAGGAGTGGAGTGGGGCAAGGAGTGGAGTGGGACAAGGTGTGGAGTGGGGCAAGGAGTGGAGTGAGGCAAGAGTGGAGTGGGTCAAGGAGTGGAGTGGGACAAGGTGTGGAGTGGGGCAAGGAGTGGAGTGGGGCAAGGAGTGGAGTGGGGCAAGGAGTGGAGTGGGGCGTTTGGGGCCAGCTGAAGAGAAGAGTGATATTGTTAAGTTATACTCTAGCTAAATCAAAAATTAGGTCTGAAATGGAGTAAAACAAGAAAGTGACTGGAGAATTTCAAACTTAGTTTTAAAACAGAAAATATTTTGTCTTTTGATATATGTCTTAAGAATTGTTAATTCAAAGGACATTAAATAATAATGATTAGATCATTTAAATAGTGCAGTACCTCACAACACTTCACATAAAAATAGTAACACACATATATTCAATGCTTTTTTTCTTTAAAAAAAGATACCGGAACACAACCGAAAAAGCAATAAGACCAAACATTTCAGACAGTAAATTCATTAATAAAAAACAAAATTGTAGGAAATAAGGTGCTGATCGCCGTTCCGGTGCATTCCAAAGAAAAAAAGCACTGCATATAATTATAAATGAATTCAAGTTAAAACATTCACATCCTAACTACAAGTAAAAGAACATATATTAACACTTAAATTAATTTGCTAGCTTCTCTCATGTTTTCAAAAACTGATCCAAAAAAAAAGACATTTTAATTTTATTCCTCTAAATATAAATTTTATTCAATAATTAAGTAATCTTTATATTATTTAAAAAGATTGTTTAAAAGTTAAACTTTCATTTTCCAAAGATGTTTATTTACATACAGGTCAATTGAATTTTAATCTTAACCAACATTTAGCCAGACGTGAGGGGAGGCAACACTAACTTTTCTGGCCTCAGGGAAAACAAGATGAGTAAGAAAGTTAATGAAACCTGGATTTGGTAATTAAGTTTTTTTGACAACTTACGCTCCATAGGATGATGTGAAATCTGGTAAATCCAAAGCAACAGCAATGAAAACATTGGGTAAATCTGCGTTTGGTACATAGCCGTGGTCAGCTGTTTGGTGCCATCTGATGTCAGGGAATCCAACGGATATTGTGGGGTCAGGGGCATTGGGGGCCAACTGAAGAGAAGAGGGATATTGTTAAGTTATACTTAGGGGCATTGGTGCCAACTGAAGAGAAGAGGGATATTGTTAAGTTATACTCAGGGGCATTGGTGCCAACTGAAGAGAAGAGGGATATTGTTAAGTTATACTTAGGGGCATTGGGGCCAACTGAAGAGAAGAGGAATATTGTTAAGTTATACTCAGGGGCATTGGTGCCAACTGAAGAGAAGAGGGATATTGTTAAGTTATACTTAGGGACATTGGGGCCAACTGAAGAGAAGAGGAATATTGTTAAGTTATACTCAGGGGCATTGGTGCCAACTGAAGAGAAGAGGGATATTGTTAAGTTATACTTAGGGGCATTGGTGCCAACTGAAGAGAAGAGGGATATTGCACAAATAGAATTAAAATAATATTTGAGTGCCATAAGCATTCAGTATGTAATTTACGCATTTACAAATATGAAAATAACTTCCACCCTTTGAAAAGGTAGTGATATATTAGAATATATGATCATAAATGACAAATGTTTCACCTTAAATTTTAAAGTGTGTCCTTTTCAGACTTTTCCATAACCTATTCAAAAACTTTCATTCTAAGCACGAATTAAAATATCAGAAAGAATTCTACCTGCACAAAGCCAAAAGGGAAAAGGGCACTGGTTTGTCCATTTGAAGCTTTGTTAATATTGAACCTCCAATCTTTTATCATTGTTGGGAAAGTGCAGTTATATTTATCCATTCTGGTGCCACTTGCATCTGCTTCACCTGAAAGCAAACAATACAGTTATATTTATCCATTCTGGTGCCACTTGCGTCTGCTTCACCTGAAAGCAAACAATACAGTTATATTTATCCATTCTGGTGCCACTTGCGTCTGCTTCACCTGAAAGCAAACAATACAGTTATATTTATCCATTCTGGTGCCACTTGCGTCTGCTTCACCTGAAAGCAAACAATTCAGTTATATTTATCCATTCTGGTGCCACTTGCGTCTGCTTCACCTGAAAGCAAACAATACAGTTATATTTATCCATTCTGGTGCGACTTGCGTCTGCTTCACCTGAAAGCAAACAATACAGTTATATTTATCCATTCTGGTGCCACTTGCGTCTGCTTCACCTGAAAGCAAACAAAACAGTTCAGTTAAAAAATAAGATGAACTATTTTTTTTTCTAAAGTCAATTAATTTTTTTATAATTGTCAACAAACATTATTTTTAATAGTAAAAAGTTTGTCAATAATATCCAAGTAATCAAAGAATGTATCACAACAAAAGTTTGTCAATAATATCCAAGTAATCAAAGAATGTATCACAACAAAAGTTTGTCAATAATATCCAAGTAATCAAAGAATGTATCACAACAAAAGTTTGTCAATAATATCCAAGTAATCAAAGAATGTATCACAACAAAAGTTTGTCAATAATATTTAAAGTAATCAAAGAATGTATCACAACAAAAGTTTGTCAATAATATCCAAGTAATCAAAGAATGTATCACAACAAAAGTTTGTCAATAATATCCAAGTAATCAAAGAATGTATCACAACAAAAGTTTGTCAATAATATCCAAGTAATCAAAGAATGTATCACAACAAAAGTTTGTCAATAATATCCAAGTAATCAAAGAATGTATCACAACAAAAGTTTGCCAATAATATCAAAGTAATCAAAGTATTATCACAACAAAAGTTTGTCAATAATATCACAGTAATCAAAGTATGTATCACAACAAAAGTTTGTCAATAATATCAAAGTAATCAAAGAATGTATCACAACAAAAGTTTGTCAATAATATCCAAGTAATCAAAGAATGTATTACAACAAAAGTTTGTCAATAATATCAAAGTAATCAAAGAATGTATTACAACAAAAGTTTGTCAATAATATCAAAGTAATCAAAGAATGTATCACAACTGACCTTGATACCAGATGGCCCCATATATGGTCATGCCAAGGAGTGGGTGGATCATGGCGTTCCACAACACAGAGTTATCCCCTGGACCTTCAAGTCTCTGTCTGACATCTACAGGCTGGCTTTTAACATATCTGTATTAACATAATTTATGAACAATGATAATAACATATCTGTATTAACATAATTTATGGACAATGATAATAACATATCTGTATTAACATAATTTATGGACAATGATAATAACATATCTGTATTAACATAATTTATGGACAATGATAATAAAAATAACATGGAGATAGAACAGGGCCACGGGTACTAAAACAATATTTATGTGAGATTTTATTGTGTAGCTGGCCCATGAGACACCTTTCAGCACTGGTCTTCAGTTCATTAGATTTAATAGTCATTTGTCATTAGCGTGGCTATTTCTAAAAATAAAAGTTTGCCATCAGGGAAATGACCATTGAACATTTGACATGTTTCAAAACATTCAAGTAAATAAATACTGAACACAATTTTCTCATGTAATGAACAAATCAATCTTATACACTGTCTACATTTAGGACAAAATGAACAAAACAATCTTATACACTGTCTACATTTAGGACAAAATGAACAAATCAATCTTATACACTGTCTACATTTAGGACAAAATGAGCAAATCAATCTTATACACTGTTTACATTTAGGACAAAATGAACAAATCAATCTTATACACTGTCTACATTTAGGACGGAATGAACAAATCAATCTTATACACTGTTTACATTCAGGACAAAATGAACAAATCAATCTTATACACTGTCTACATTTAGGACAAAATGAACAAATCAATCTTATACACTGTCTACATTTAGGACAAAATGAACAAATCAATCTTATACACTGTCTACATTTAGGACAAAATGAGCAAATCAATCTTATACACTGTTTACATTCAGGACAAAATGAACAAATCAATCTTATACACTGTTTACATTTAGGACAAAATGAGCAAATCAATCTTATACACTGTTTACATTCAGGACAAAATGAACAAATCAATCTTATACACTGTTTACATTCAGGACAAAATGAACAAATCAATCTTATACACTGTTTACATTCAGGACAAAATGAACAAATCAATCTTATACACTGTTTACATTCAGGACAAAATGAACAAATCAATCTTATACACTGTTTACATTCAGGACAAAATGAACAAATCAATCTTATACACTGTTTACATTCAGGACAAAATGAACAAATCAATCTTATACACTGTTTACATTCAGGACAAAATGAACAAATCAATCTTATACACTGTTTACATTTAGGACAAAATGAACAAATCAATCTTATACACTGTTTACATTTAGGACAAAATGAACAAATCAATCTTATACGCTGTTTACATTCAGGACAAAATGAACAAATCAATCTTATACACTGTTTACATTTAGGACAAAATGAACAAAGCAATTTTGTACACTGTCTACATTCAGGACAAAATGAACAAAGCAATTTTGTACACTGTCTACATTCAGGACAAAATGAACAAAGCAATTTTGTACACTGTCTACATTCAGGACAAAATGAACAAAGCAATTTTGTACACTGTCTACATTCAGGACAAAATGAACAAAGCAATTTTGTACACTGTCTACATTCAGGACAAAATGAACAAAGCAATTTTGTACACTGTCTACATTCAGGACAAAATGAACAAAGCAATTTTGTACACTGTCTACATTCAGGACAAAATGAACAAAGCAATTTTGTACACTGTCTACATTCAGGACAAAATGAACAAAGCAATTTTGTTCACTGTCTACATTCAGGACAAAATGAACAAAGCAATTTTGTACACTGTCTACATTCAGGACAAAATGAACAAAGCAATTTTGTACACTGTCTACATTCAGGACAAAATGAACAAAGCAATTTTGTACACTGTCTACATTCAGGACAAAATTAACAAATCAATCTTATACACTGTCTACATTGAGGACGGAATGAACATAGCAATCTTATACACTGTCTACATTCAGGACTTCTCATGTTCGTAAACCAATGAAAACTTACAATAAACATTCATGACTGACAAAGTGATTACCACTAGGAAAAATCTGAATTCCCTACATTTCTATAGCTCCTATTAGGTTTAACACAAATACAGAATTCTTGATCCAGGAATCTCAAATGAGATGACTTTATTCGAACCTACACTTTCACTTTTCACAGAAAGACATCTATCTATCAAATAACAATTCACAAACCCTTCATAACTACGTGTACGCCCATCTCATCATTTACGGCACACTACTTACAATTACTACCTCAATGATTGTCTTCATATTTATCTTTAACTAATTGCTAACAGATATTAATTAAAAAGTAGTTTCATTTTTTTACCCATAATAATTTTTTAAGAACAAATTATATTTATAACCACTCCCTCTGTAAAATTATATTTATAACCACTCCCTCTGTAAAATTATATTTATAACCACTCCCTCTGTAAAATTATATATATAACCACTCCCTCTGTAAAATTATATTTATAATCACTCCCTCTGTAAACTATATTTATAACCACTCCCTCTGTAAAACTATATTTATAACCACTCCCTCTGTAAAATTATATTTATAACCACTCCCTCTGTAAAATTATATTTATAACCAATCCCTCTGTAAAATTATATTTATAACCACTCCCTCTGTAAAACTATATTTATAACCACTCCCTCTGTAAAATTAACCCAGCTTGATAAAATGTTAACATCAAATCCAAACATTCCTTTAAAATGCAACTTTTCCAATCTTAAATATATGAATATGACTATTTAAAGAATGAGTTACCACCATGTCAAATGCTTTCTCTCTATAGGAAGATGGTTGAATGACAGGAGAATGAACAGGGTTATCACACGTTGCTAGAGCTTCGGGTGATGACCACGCCAGTTTGTCCCGATCAGACCAATGGGAACACCTTGTGCCTTGTGGATGTTTTTTCCAAAAAGCCAGCAAACAGCAGAGAAGTAACTCCATGCAGTAGCACCAACATTATCTGTAGATGAATACAGCGAAATGGAATTTTGTTTTTTTTAAATCCCACATGAGTCTTACAACGGAAAATAATTAGTTTTCTTTTTTCAATCCTTTTATTTCTGAATATTTTAAATTAAAGATAATTACGTTTTTGGATTCATCTAATAACATTTTTATCACATAACCATTTCCATTAAAAATCTTCATTTTCTTGAGGAAAAAAAAGGAAATTATTTATTTTCCAACAGACCTAGTAAGTTTTTTCTATTTTATTAAATTGAAGTGTTACTATATTTTTAAAAATGTTTACACTTGGTTCATGGCTCTTTAATTCATTGATACAGGGGTGGGTGGATGTCGAGGTTAAAGTTTCATTTTTCTTCTTTGTGCTAGAAAAAGTCAATAAAAACAAATTTTATTACTTCTATTTGGTGCAGTCCAACTTTCCTCAACTCGAATCAGATCATACTGAGGTGTTGTGGCAGTGTCCATATTTACTGTAAAGAGTCGTATGTTTGGGTAATTATGAGCATCTGCCATTTCATCTTCTGCTCCCTCCATCTGAATTTCGGATATAAATTCAAATTTTTTTTTAAACTTAATTTTCAGCTACATTTAAAAAAAATTTATAATCTTTAAAAAAAAACATTATAACTTCAATTTAAAGATCTAAAAATAAACTACCAAATTGAATAACAGTAAACTGCATATTTGACTGGCCAGAACAAATCCAGACATCCCCAAAAATGACATCATTTAAAGACAAAGATCCAGCCTCTGCTTGAATATTGATGTTCACTGTTGTATTGGCGACGAATGGGTCGAGAAGAAAATTCCACACACCTAAACCAGCAACTGGCCCCTGCTCTACGGTGGCTGAGTAGTAATAAGACTTGGTTGCAGGTACTGTGTTTAACTTGATAGACAAAAAATAGTTTGAAAATTGAATTCCTCAATTAAATTTCTTGGACTGGGGTTTTTGTTATGGAGAGACAAATAATTATATTTATATGTTAAACAGCTTCGTAAAAGGCTTTAAAATGTTATTCAAATGTTACATTCCAATTGAAAAAATACCTGCATGATCACTTTTTGACCGATGTCTGGTGAAAATCCATAAATGTTTGCTCTTCTGGGTGCTTGTTGAAGTACCATGTGATTCTGAAAGTGCTTGGCAAGTGCGAAGGACACAGCAGCCTTTGGTGTCTCTTGTCGCACATGTTCATGGAATAATGCTGAGAAGTGAGAATGATTAAATATATTAGGGCTGGTACTGATTAAAAAAATTTTGTTAGATTAATCGGTTAAAAATTTAATAGATTTATATATATAAAAATCAAAGTATGTATGTATGTATGTATGTCCTTTATAGCCGACTAAACCATTCATCCGATCGCTATGAAACTTTTGGAGACTTTCGAGTACGCTCCTGAGATGGTAACTGGCTACTTTTTTGCAAAATTTAACACTCATGGGGCGTCGGGGGCCCATAATATGATTTTTTCTTATATAAGCTATAGAAAAATTAGTTTAAGCATTAACTATTAGGAACATTGATGGGTCTTAACCAAACTTTGTATATAAAAACTTAGTAGCCGATATTGAAATACTATAGGCACTAATTTCCTAATGTCAGTTTCATCGTTGCTGGGGGCCCAAAATGACTTTTTTCACAAACGTTTAAGATTTTATTCTCCATTCAATTATTAAAGATCTTGAGAAATATAGATACATATATTCACTATGAAATTGATTGAAATAAACAAGTGTTTTGAACTTGACATCTTGCACTAAATGGGCCCTGGGGCCCTTTATGTCGTTTTTTGCTTATATGCACTATATAAAAATTAGTTAATGCGTTAGCTACTGAGTAAATCAATAGATCTTAACCAAAATTTGTATATAAAAACTTGGTAGCGCATATTAAAATAACAAAGGGCACTGCACTTCTAATGTCCAATTGTTCAGGGCTGGGGGCCCCAAATATCTTTTTTCGTATATGTTTGAGATATTATTTGCCATTCTATTTTTAACGTTCTTGAGAAATATATCCATGATGACTGAGATCGTTCCAACGCACGATGGGTCTGCTAGTCAATTATATTTTTATAACGCATAAATAGATCCCGTTAAGTTTCAATTCATTATTTTGCGAAATCGGTTAAGTCACTGTAATTCCATGGCTCCCAAATTTTGAGACGTAAAACAGCAAATTCGTTCTGCTATGCAAGAAATAAGGAAGAGAAACCTTTTGGTTTACTTATGCACTAAATAAAAATAGTAATAATACGAGTGAAAAGTATGGAAGTAACAAAAAATATAAATTATTAATAAATTGGAAAACAAAAAATTATAAATATTTTCTTAAACTTTAATCGAATTTTAATCAACCAAATTAATTTTAATAGCTGAAAATTTTTAAGGATTAATCGATTAATTAATCGTTAATTTCCACATCCCTATTAAATATCAATATATTTTAAGTAGTACAGTGGGGCCCGCTTAAGTCGACGGCCTTGGGGTATGAAAAATGGCGCCGAGATAACCGATCACCGAGTTAAACAAAAACCAATATGGCGGCAAAATATTAACATGCACTTGAAATTTCTTTATAATTATATACATGATGTGCGTTAATTAGTGATGGGACGATTAATCGGAATCGTATCGGAATATCGGGACCCTATTTCTTCACTCTTTCCTAATGTTGTTAAGACCGTTCGTTTTTAAGGACCGTCTTAGTTTAAATATAACCCTTTATTGCGTTAGCGCAGTTTTTTTCCTTAGTACATAACTACATGTATAAGGAATTCATCTAGTCCTGCCCAACACAACTCGTGCGGGCCCGCTTGCGCGCTCAGGGTCCACTGGTGACTTTCCTTACAAGCTACACAAATTCATAACCCACCCCGTCCACTCAGCTTACAATGGACTCAGAATTCCTTCGGTAACTTGAGTGCTAATCGGACTAACCAACAACAATGGTGTGGGAGATTGAGAGTGGGGGTGGGTAAACTGTCTGTAGTCTGTTATATTATATATTTTAAAATCTGGGGAGCCTTGTTTACAGTAAGCACCCTATGATTTTTCGTTCCATCACTAGCGTTAATAAATGAGAATGTACATTTACATGCAAATGATTTTGGAGGGTTTTTTTTACACAAATGCGTTGCCGTTATTTGTTTATCATGACCTATATATAACTCACAACAAAGCGAATTCTTCTCTATAAAAGTGTACAAAAATAAATTAGGAACTCCTATTGAACTTTTGAACCTTCAACTTTGATACATTTTAATTAATTCTAACCAATAGTTAAATGGCTTTTGCACACGGCCACTTCTTATGAATGAAACAATGAGAACAAAGCAGTAGTAATAGAGTAAAAATGAGGTTGAAGGATGAATGGTTGCCAATGACAACAAGTCTGCACACGGTACATTTTGTTATTCCATATTAAAACGAAATGTTTTAGACATGCGATTCTGCGTGCATCTTTGCTATTGGAGCAATTACTTAATACTCGGCATCACTTACCCAGCCGATTGCCGAGTATCTCCGAGTATACGAAAATCGGCCGATGCCGAGTAGCCAAACCGATCGGTTCAGCCCTATCGATAAGAATATTTTCAAAAGCTGGCGATTTAAGTTAGTAACACAGCGCTGTGAGCAAGCGGGCTGTGACTACACCAGCGAGGCAGAAATTTTATGCCTTCACTTGGTTATAAAAAATCACATCTAACATTTTCAAAAGCTGACGATTGGTCATGGGGATCGAGATAACCAACACTAAGTGGCAAATTTGGCACTCTTTTGTGCTCGAAATATTAGGGCTCGGCGACTTTAAAAAATCAAATTAACTGCGGTGTTGGGGGTGGGGGTAGGGTCTCTGGAAAGACTGCAGTGGAGGGGAGAAAGGGTCTCTGGACAGACGGGGGTGGGTAATGTTGTTATGTCCTACCATGAACTTCACAGGTCACCCTACACTTATTCCCGTCCTTGGATGGGCTTTCTTGCTAGTATATAAATATATTTGTAGGATGCACTCAAACAATTTGGAATCCCAGCAAAACTTATCATGCTCATATATTTAATAACGGTTAACTAAAAAGGTTGACTCAAAGCAGTGACCATGCATGATACATTCTCATTTACATGTATTTTTAATTCAAGTCAAGTACCTCTTTCCATTAAACCTCCAGTTCCTGAGTACCTTTGAGCAAATTATATTGTATATTATATGCTTTTCATGATTTTTTCATCAGACTCAAGAACCTACTAACTACTAGACTCTTATGACTAATAGCAGAAATTGTTTCCTGTTCATTATGCAAGAACAAGCATAAAGTCTCTATCCCTCTTACTGGAGTTGGGGCGAGAAAGCATTCATGCTGGATGACTCGAACTTCGAGACGAGCAGCATCGGCCTTAAATTTAAGTCCTTCTCCTTACTTAGTCGATAGCAGTTTCATTAAATGGCAACGGTTCTAAATATGTCCTTACCATATATGCTTTAGTTAAGTGTCTGGTTAAAAAGATTGAATTGTTCGACATCGCATTGATTCTTATCGATGGCACATGTTTTAGGGCCAATAACGTAGAAATAAATAAAGACATTTTTTAGCTTCCGAAATATTTTCATTGACACAGGTATTCTTCTGTAAAAGTAAACTGGAAAATCAAATACTATTGACTCATTCTAAATTTCAGGCCCAAATAATGTTTGGTTCTAGTTTTTGGACGATAATCTATTTTATTCTTAAAGTAACGCATTCGTCGTTAAGACATTAAAAAAAAATCATTAAAATACTTAATAGTTATCGAGTTTTAATAGTTGCAAAAGTTATTTGTAATTAATTAGTTTAGAAGATAGATATATCTCAACAGGTAAAAAAGTTAGGTTATTTGCTGATGATTGTATAATCTATAGAACAATTAAATCAGAACAAGACAGCAAAATTTTACAAAAAGACTTAGATGAATTGATAAAATGGGAAACTAACTGGAGTATGTCTTTCCACCTAGAAAAGTGTCAACTGTTAAGAGTAACAAAGAAAAAGAAACAAATAAACTCAAAATATTACATTCATGGAAAAGAACTGACCCAAACTAAAGATGCAAAATACTTAGGAGTATTAATAAATGAGAAACTATCATGGAATCCCCATGTCAATGAAGTTATTAAAAAATCAAACAAAACCTTAGGCTTTATAAAAAGAAACTTAACAAATTTAATAGAGATATAAAACTAAAATGCTACCTCACTTTGGTGAGACCTGTACTAGAATATGCATCTTCTGTAGGGACCCATCCACCAAAGAAAACATTGATAAACTAGAACAGGTTCAAAAAAGAGCTGCCAGATTCATTACTGGAGAGTATTCGAAACTGACAAGAATAACATCATTAGTTAAATCATTAAACCTTGAAACACTAGAGGATAGAAGAACCAAAGAGCAAAGTAGTAATCATACATAAAGCAATTAATTCTAATTTAGAAATACAACACAAAGATAACTTAATACAACCCTCAGATAGACATAAGGATAAAAACACCTTTCTTATTCCGTATGCAAGAACAAACACATACAAGTTTTCCTTCTTCCCGTCCGGAATTCGGGCGTGGAATGGGTTGCCTGAAGAATCCAGGAAAACCAACACTTTATCAACATTTAAATCTCTAATAAAAATGCAGGACTAAACACAAACCATAGATAAGCGTAGGACGCAATAATCTTCTGTATAGAAGGAGCGTCTGTAAACAGATAAGATAAGATAAGATATATATAAACATATATATATATATATATATATATATATATATATATATATATATATATATATATATAAACATATATTGCCAGATTGTCCATCGTGTTTAATTAATTGTTTTACTATGGCTTATTATTTGAAATTAAGCAAAGTCTTATAAGTTGAATAAAAAATGTATATATATATTTATTTTTATTTTATCAACGCTATAAAATGTTACTTTTTGTAATTCAAATAAAAACTTTTAAACTTTAATTAAGCTCATGGCTTTTAGTGAAAAAATCAGACTAGCATTACACGTCTTCAAATCAATGATTCAATGTGTTATTTTTGGAACTAATCGGAAATAATATTAAACTATTAGTTGTGTCAGTGTAAAGTTGAGGAAGTTAGACACATTCATTTAATAATTTAGTGAAATTCAGAAAGAGTTTCCGACTGACTTAAATTTGTTGAAAATGTATTTTTCAAAATTTGCGTCAGTTTTTGGCTGTCTTTTAATTTTCGCCAGTAATTTGCAGTTTTATTATGTTGTCGGCGATGACCCAACGACTGAGCCTAAGCCGACGACTACGACACAGCCTGTTGAACCTGTGACTGCCAGTGCCAACAGCAGTATAAATGAAGAAACTACAAACAGTACCGTTTCAAATAGCGATACAAGTAGTACTGCTCCAACCACTACTATCTTCAATGTTGATGTAGAAGACAGTGAGTCGTCTTAGTTTTAGACTTCTTAGTTACTTAGACTTAGTCTAGTCGACTTAAACTTAATCGTCTTAGACTTAGGCACTCTTACTCTTCTTAGGAATTAAGTTTAAGCTGTGTTAGTGACTAATTACTCTTACAGTACAGTTAGTCTTAGTGATCTATGATTGTGTGAGCAGCCATGGGCCAGAGCCTCTTACAGACTTACTCGTCGCCATTTATTTTTATTCTAAGTATTTTAGTTTAGCCCCTCACCAAAATTAAAAGTCAAATCAAAAGAATTAATTATAGACCAGCGGCTCCCAACCTGTGGGTGGCGACCCTCAAAATGGGGGGTCGTGACGGGTTTTCTGGGGGTCGCTAACTGTTGAATAAAAACTATAATTAAAATGCAAATCTACACATATAATTCACTTAAACTTAAACGGGCATGTGCAAAGGAGCATGATGAATGACCCTTGCTGGGATCAACAGATCACAGTAGGCAAGCGTAGTTGGATGAAAAAAAAAGATGGATGGAGGCAACAACGCTTCTTGAGTTCACGTGCTTTATTCCTTCACAGAATAACATATGATTCATAGTGTAGTGGTTATCACCACGTCCGCCTTGCACGTGGAAAGTCTTGGGTTCAAATCCCAGCAGGAACATTTAAAAAAAAATAATTAATGTTTTTTCTGCCCGTTCTTTTTGTAACGATAACTATATGTCACTCTTTATGTAGGTGTTCTCACAGTACATAATCTTGTGCACAATAATCCACTGAAGAATTTGTTTATACAAAACAACTTTAATATATATATTATGTACACATAAAAATCATTTTAGGTAATACAACGTGGAAATCTTGAGGCACACGCCATACATCCTTCCGTGACAGAAGTCTACTCACAACTGTTCGCCCAACACTTTCAACCAATAGAAATGCTCCTTTCTTCCCGCGTTTCTTATACACGTGACCTTACGTCACAAAATTATGTTAATCACATGTGACATTCACCCCCATCCTTCAAAAAAATATGTTTATGAAATACAACATTTTTGGTCTTCATGAAATCAAATTGAATTATATCTATTTTCAAATATTTATCATCAATGAACATTCATTTTCTTACATACAACATCTGGACATAAAATCAATAAGAAAAAATCTGTAGGACTGCAACCGTCTACCTGTGCTGAAAAAATTGAAACTGAAATTTTTTAACACATCTGTAATTTTGTGTAACTAAAATATTTTTTAACAATAAATATTTTTAAAATTAACTAATAATCCAGTGAAATTTAAACACTGTTCCTTGTCCATTGTTCAACAAATAAAAATATTAATATAATTACAGTCTCTGTTTGTATCCTATAGGAATTGACAGACTAATGTTAAAAAAGTCTCTTATTTTATCATTTAGTAATTCACAGAATGTCTTTTTAATACAGTCTCTGGTTTTATCATTGAGGAATTCACAGAGTGTCTTTATTTATTGTCATTCTACTTAATATGTTTTCAACTACATTGTCTTTTCCCTTCACAGGTTTAATGTCAAATTTGTAGTCGGCTAATAGCATAACCCAGCGATTTACTTTTGCGTTGCTGATCTTCTTCTTGTTGAATGCCACAAGTGGTTTGTGGTCTGTTAGAAGAGTGAAAGTTCTACCTAGAAGGTATTTTTGAAGTTTTTGTAGAGCCCACACTATGGCTAGACATTCTCTCTCTATGGTGCTGTAGTTACACTCTGTTTTGGTCAAATTTCTGCTAAGATACTGTATAGGATGTAGGATACCATCATGTTCTTGCATGAGGCACGCTCCTAATGCAATGGACGATGCATCAGTAGAAACAATGAAAGGTTTGTCCCATTGAGGTGTAACTAAGATGGGTTTCTTCCTAAATGCCTCCTGAATGTTCTCTAATGCGTTGAGGCAATCTCTTGGAAACTGAAATTTTCTAATATCTTTGGTTTTTGTAACTTCTGTTAGTGGGTGAACAATTTCTGCATAATTTGCAATAAAAGGTCTGTAAAAGTTACATAGTCCCAGCAGGGCTTGCACTTGTTTCTTAGATTTTGGGACTGACAGATTAAATATCTTGTTTTCATTTTCTGCAGTACGAGTGACTGTACCACTGTTACGGTCAGATGTTGTGGTGTGGGGATGACTACGCATAAATGGGGCTGTGAACACTTGTCCTCGTGGAACGGGGGGCGGGTGAACTCAAGGTACGTGCAAAGTTGTAATGAATTGACAGGACCACGGGTCAAAGGGAGACATGGTGATTGACCCAGGGTCCAGTCAAAACTGGTCGGACAAGACGGGGGTATAATAGGAGTCACATTGTGTGTCGCGGGGAGAGTGTTAAGTTGCCGAGTAGCTGGCAGGTGAAAGACGGACGATAGAGTGTGGAGTTTTTGTGAACGTGGTCCAATCCGGTCAAGCTGGGCCGAGGACTCTGGGATGGTATGACCATCAACTGTAAACTGCCAATTGTACTGTACCATAAATATGTTCAAAGCTTCTGGATGTCATTAAACTTATGTTGAAAGAAAACAACCCAGCGTTGCTAAGTCTTTTACCCGTCTACGTGGTAAATATCTGTGGCCAAGGGGGGACCTCAACCCCTAGACAACGACTCCGCCACAACCACCTCCTATTCTGTATCCCAAAAAATCTATATACTTCTTTCCAATGTTGATCTTTTCTGGTGAGATTGTCACATTATGTTTCTTGAGTCTATCCAGTACAGCTTCAAGTGTATGGATATGTGATTCCCAATCTTTAGTGTGGATGCATATGTCGTCGACATAATGTACCACATTTGGAATTCCTTTTAGCATCACTTTCATAAATCTGCTAAAAGTGGCTGTACTGTTGACCAGTCCAAATGGCATTACTAACCATTCATACACCTCATCCATGGCTATGAATGCAGTGTATTTTATAGAATCAGGATCCATGTTTAATCTGCCAAAAACCTCTGTTTAAGTCAAATGTAGTGAATATTCTGGAAGTACCAATTATGTCTATAATGTCTCTTGGGTCTCCAATAGGTTCATGGTCCAATTTTGTAATATTATTCAACTGTCTGTAGTCACAGCACAGTCGAATCTTTCCATTCTTCTTTTTTACTATGACAGTTGGTGAGGTATAGTTAGCTTCAACTGCTTTTCTTATTTTGTTTTCTTTAAGTAGGTAGTCAATTTCTTGCCTTACTGTGTCTCTATATGCCATTGGAATAGGGTATACTTTGGTCTTGAAGGGTTCATGTTCCAATACTTGTATCTTGTGAGTCACAGTTTTTGTGTTTCCTGTTTCTTTTGTTATGACACCTTTGTATTTTTGAAAAATTTTGATCACTCTGTGTTTCATATTATCTGGTATGTCAGATGATATTTTTTCACTGTCAAGACTGTTCATTTTCATTGCATTGTCATTTTCATCATTTACCTTGATGATGACATTAACAGTTTGCTTTCCTTCTTTATTGTCATCATATGTTCTTAGTTTGTCAATATGTAATTTTTTCACATGTCCTTTGATATTGACACTATATGTGACATCACTAAGTTTCTCTTCAATTTTGTATGGACCTTCCCATGTGATTTCATTCTTTGTGTTTGGTAAGCATACTAGGACTTGTTGTTCAGGCTCGAATGTTCTTAAATGTCTGTGTTTATTTTTGATTTCTCTATGTCTTGTACTTTGCTTGATTAGTCTTTGTTTTGCTGCTTCAATACTGTAAAGTATTTTATCTCTAGTGTCTGACATCAGCTGATATCTGTCCTGTATGGCATCTTGTTTACTTATAAGCCTTTCTTTGAAATTCTTTAAGGGACTTGCAGGGTTTTGGCCAAACATTAATTCAAAAGGACTAAAGCCAGTGCTTTCATGTTTGCTGCTGTTGTATGCAAATAGTACTAAGGGTAAATATTCATGCCATCTGTCCTCATGGTCCACTGTCACCTTTAATAGCATATTCTTGATGGTTTTGTTTAGTCTTTCAATCACTCCATTTGACTGTGGATGGTACACTGTGCTGTGCACTTGTGTAATGTTTAACATTTTCATAATGGCTTGTGTCATCTGACCCTTGAATTGGCTGCCATTGTCCGACAGAAGTGTTTGAGGGAAACCATATCTGCTAAAATATTGAGTAATGCATTGCATATACTTTTCTGCATCTATTCGCTTCAGTGGGATAGCTTCACCCCATCTGGTGGCTATGTCCACTATGGTTAGAGCATACATATGTTTCTTCTTTGACATCTTTTTGAATGGTCCTATCAGGTCTATGGCAATTTTCTCGAATAAGAAGTTTGCCTTGTCAGATGATTGTATGGGTGCTGTGTGCCTCCCATCTTTGGGATTATGTCGTAGACATACTGTACATGCCTTGATGTATTCTTTTATCTGCTTTGCCATTTTAGGCCAGTAAAAGTTTTCTGCTATTGTAGCAATTGTTTTCTTGGCGCCCATATGTCCACCTAAAGGACTGTCATGTGTCATTTTGATAATGGTTTCCTGTAACTTTTTGGGAAGAACCACTCTTTTACACGTTGTTCGTTCGTCCGTCGATACGACGAGGACCACTCTAGTCATCCGAGGGTTGTAGACCGCTGGTATGGGATGGATGACAAAAGTGACTTGCGCGGTGATTTGGATTTAAGTGAGAAGGAGTTGCGCAATTCGTCGATCTCACTCTCTCGCCCGAGGCCATCTTATCCAGCGGCAGGACTAAGTCGAGACGGCTGGTGATGGAAACGGGTGCAGTGGATGGCCATGATGTCCTGTGTGTCTTGTCATGCCCTTAGCGTTCCACAACGCTTTGCTGAGATTCGCCTTTTTGACCGTTGACCAACTAGTGGTTCCTCCGCTCTGTCCACCGAATCCAGTCTTCACGTGCATAGATAGACATATCTAGATCACCGAGGGTTTGAGACCCGTCGGCTACCCTCACCAGGTTTAGCAAGCCAGTCGAAGCCGTTGCCCGGGGTGTGGCTACTGCGCACGTTGCAGTTTCTATGAGCCACTGGTGAGAGCTGTGAGACAACTTCCGGATTAATATTAATAGTATTAACAGCCACAAAATGACAAAACCAAGTAAAATACAACCAGACGAGCATTGAAGGAATTCATTTCGAAGATCAGTTCCTTGAAAACTTTAATTTCCTTAATTTGCATTTGTATGTTGTTTATTTCTCCAGCGCTTGATTGTTTTTGTCTTTTAATGACAGCAGAGAAATTTAGGTTCCGCCATTTTGAACAACCGGAAGTCTCAAATTGCACGTACCTTCCTGTGCAATGTTTATTAATATGCCCTTATCTAGCTTGTAATTTTTGTTGTGGCCTGTTTCATTGTCTTTGATAAGTTTCATTTTTATTTCCCTGATTGTGTTATCTTCTTCTTGTAGTTGTTTGAACTCTTGTTTGGACATCAGTTGGCTTCCTATTTCAAGTTTCTCATCAACTTCAATGTCTGTGATCTCTTTTCTTTTTGTGGTGGCTCTTGTTTGTACAGTAGCACATAATTGATGGCTGTTGTCATGCCAAGCTTTGAATACTTCATCAGTATTGTCCACCACACCTTCAATGTTCCCTATGATAAGATCACAAATGGCCTCTTGTAAGACTCTGGCTCTAACTTCCCCTTGAAGCCAGGGTGAGTTGATGGTGAAAATTGCAGTTGGACACTCTCTCTTTGTGCCATCCGCCATTATCAGTGTGTCTTTTTTCC
This sequence comes from Ampullaceana balthica, assembly GCA_944989445.1. NCBI lineage: Eukaryota > Metazoa > Mollusca > Gastropoda > Lymnaeidae > Ampullaceana > Ampullaceana balthica. Next base: position 632,063 of record CALYLW010000516.1, on the reverse strand, counting down.
CATCATACTCTTCTTCTTTCACCATCCTCTCATGTACCACAATTGTTGTGCATCCAGTGTCACGAAGACACATACACTTTCGATCATTGATGTACACTGGGTAAAATTTCAGTGGACCATGATCCTTTATGGTGGCCACAGTATTACTAGATTGTGATTCTTCTTGTTTCATTTTTCCTTTATTATCTCCCTCTTGGTAGTCATTCCTTCTCCAGGGCTGATCATGATTTCTGTATCTGGAGTCATGATTATATCTGCCTCTCCATGATCTTCTACCTTTGCTTTCAAAATGACCTTGTCTTGATCTTTCTTCTGTTTTCTTTCTTATAGGGCTGCCATTAGGTGACACCCTATTTGGTTGTCCTTTATTGTGGTAACACTGCTTCGCCATATGTCCTGGCTTGTTACTGTACCAGCAAATAGACTGTCTGTTGCCTTGGTTTGGCAGACTCTGGTTTCTCATACCTTGCCTTTTTTCTTGACTTTTAATTTGTATTGCTGCAAATATGTCTTGTCTCTTATCCATTTCCACATTCGGATGAGAGTCTTTGAATGTTCGTAATGCATTTGTTAGCTCTGCTTGAGTACGAACTTTCTTGTCAGTTAAATATGTGAATAGAGTTGGTGTTGCATTTTCTAAAAACTTGTCAATTAACACCATGTCTAATATGGCCTTTGGATTGCTCGTATCTATTGCTGTCAGTTCCAGCCATTTTGTTAGTTTGACTTGTGCTTCATGTACTATGATCTGTGGATCTTTGTCCATCTTGATTCTCATTTCATGAAATTCTCTTCTATAATCATTTTCTGACTTTCCAAAATGACATAGAAGTGCCTTTTTGACATTCTTATATATGCTTTTGTCTTCTTTGGCTATACTGTTATAAGCTTCAAATGCTTCTCCAGTTAATTGAGTCATCAGTTGTGCTGGCCAATCTTCTTCATTATAGCCTTTCATAGCCATTATGGATTCGAAATAATCCAGATAAACATCCATTTTTTCTTTTTGGCTATCATATTTTCTTACTTTGATAGTATCCCTTGGTGCTGACCTTCTATTTGTTTCATTACCAGGATTTTGGCCACTACTCTCTAGCTCAATTTGTAATTTTAAGGTGTCCTTTTTAATTTGTGCAAGTTCTCTTTCAATTATGAGTTTTTGCCTCTCTTTTTCTTCAGCCTCTTTTTGATTTTCTTTTTCTTCAGCTTTTCTTAGCTGTTCTTTTTCTTCAGCTATTCTTTGATTTTCTTTTTCTTCAGCTTTTCTTAGCTGTTCTTTTTCTTCAGCAATTCTTGATTTTCTTTTTCTTCAGCTATTCTTAGCTGTTTCTTTTTCTTCAGCTTACTTTTTTGCTTCTCTTTTTTTCAGCTTCTTGCTTTTTCTTCAGCAATGCTTACTTTTTCTTCAATGAAATCTCTCATTTCTTTTCCCTTTAGTCCGATCTCTTTAGCTATGGCAGTGAATTCTTTGTAGTAATCCATGTTTTGTTTGATTGAATAATATGAGTTAAGCAATTTGGTAAGGGAATTTAGGTATATGTTGATAAAGTTATAAATCTTCCAAATGAAAAATCTTGAATTCAAAATGTTAAGTTCAAATAAGTGACACGTCTAAACCATGAAATCTAGTATTGACAAGTTGAGACAACAAAAGAATCCTCACACGGGATCTTTAGTATACTTTATATATACGCTCCCTCAGATTGACAAAATATATTAAATGGTCCAATCGTTTGTGAATAAAAGTCACTTGGTTAAAATTTCAATTTTTGAGTAGTTTTTTAACAATTTAGTTCACTCCATTAATCCAAAATTGCAATTATCAAACTCTTCACACAATGAATGGATAAAAATTCCTTTCCTTTATTTATAATTCACACTTCATAATTAATAGTCCATAGCCTTCCAAGTTCCAGGTTATGTTTACAAATATTTCCTGGAATCAACTAGCATTGAGCTTGTTGACGTCACGACCTATATATGTTCACCGTGTGTCACCATTCAGTAAGCCTACACGACGCAGATTCCAGCACTGTGTAGTATGCTTGTACTGTCGTCGACTGTGACGTAGAACAAACTAGGCGACCTAGTTGTATACACCGCACGTCGTGACCATGTGCTTGTATGCCGCCATCTTGAAATATTCTTGTATTTTCATTGAACCACAAAAGTTTATTCACAGCTTCTTACGAACTTGAATATTCAAAAAATACGATAGCTGCTAATATTTCTTATTTTAATGAATACTTTCCTTTTTGGAAATATCCAATACTTATTTCCACGAAACCTCTTTTCTAAAATCTCTTGTACTGTGTTGACTTAGAACTTATGCCTAATGGCAATCACTTTTACTTCTGCACCAATGTAACGTAATATATACTTTTTATGTAGGCTTCACAAATATTAATCTTAGGGCACTATTATCCACTGAAGAATTTGTTTATACAAAACAACTTTAATATATATATTATGTACACATAAGAATCATTTGAGGTAATACAACGTGGAAATCTTGAGGCACACACCATACATCCTTCCTTGACGGAAGTCTACTCACAACTGTTCGCCCAACACTTTCAACCAATAGAAATGCTCCTTTCTTCCCGCGTTTCTTATACACGTGACCTTACGTCACAAAATTATGTTAATCACATGTGACACTTTTCCCCATTTTTTTGCCAACATCACTAACCCTCGCTAGGGTCGGCAAATCATAGTTTATGGTTGACAAGGGATGGTAGTAAGGGGGGCAGGTAAAAACAACTGCTGTGCATATGTCTCCACGTTTA
>CALYLW010000516.1:340447-626792 GCA_944989445.1 Ampullaceana balthica | reverse complement strand
GGGTTATTTCAAGGAGAGCGGTCAGCAGAATATGATATAACCACCAGTGGGCACCCACCAAAGGCTGCGGCACACGGTGGGGTTGGTAATGGACAGTGGGTCGTTTTATGCGAAATGCATCGTTTACGCAAACGTGGACAATGTTTGTTTATTATAGCGGGGGCGGTAGTAACTATTAGGCAATTGGTTGTTTTGATCGGACCTTTGGTAGATGGAAACCCCAGACTAATCGACGCACAAGAGAGCACGGCTCTGGTAGTTGGTTATGGAGGGGTTTGCGGGTAGGAGAGGTCACTGTTTGGTCAGCGCTGCTGCGGATTTTTATAAGGGACGGGGACGGGGGGGGCGTTCGGGGCACAGAAGACAGGGCGGGGCCGGGGGAGTGGCTTTGCACAGAGTGAATGGTTAGCTCTTCCCAGGTGACCGTCTCCCGCCGCTATGCCGGCCGTCCGACCCAACACACCCCCCCCCGGTTCCCAGACCGTAACCTACGGCATCGCCGGAAGAATATACCATAATTTTAGGAACCGGCCCGGGCTAAGAGAAACTACAGGGCTGGGAAGCGGACGTATCGCCCAAAATAATGGCGCAGAGATTCCCACCTCACGCCAGTGCCGTGCGACTCAACATTAAACAACCAGATTCATAGCCATTCAAAGGTTTCTGGTAATTGACAGTGCAGCGATGTTTTAGGTTTTTATTACAGCATTGGTCAAATGATCTTCCTATGGCGCACACACGACGCAACGTCTCAGACACGTCGAAGAAATGGCAGTCAAGAGTTGTGACCCTCGAACGTGTCATGGTGGGGTACCTCGGAGGGCCACGTGCGGTGACAAGGTGGGCCGCGGTAGGGCCTCGGACCCCCAACTGTCAGCGGAAGCATCATGGGCCTGATGAAGGGCCGGCGCGGGGGGGCTGGTAGTCCGGGTTAATCTACCACACAAAAGGAGCGGTAGCAGCTTCTTTTGGGGAGGTGGACAGGCGCTTAGTGTGACGGGTTTTCACTCGGAAGGGGGTTAGTATATAAGGATTGGAGTGGCGTGGTGGCAGGCGCAGCCATTCTCCTGGGTATGAGAGGTAGGAGCACCCATCAAGACTGTATGATTATGGTGGAGTGGCCGAGGAAACAGGCTAGTGCGACTTATAACATATTTATTTATACCAGCGCAGGCCGGGAAAGGGCCGCCCTGCGAAACTCGGAGTGGTGGCCGGCGGCTAGGCCAGGCATAGGGGCGGTCAGGGGCGCACCACGGGGATCAGGAGGACAAAGCGGGCCGGCGGGCGGCGTAGGTGAGGGGCTCTGAAAAGATCGTGTAATCGGTTAACAGGATAAGCCTCCAGGTACTCGAAGAGAGTAGATAAAGAGATGCAGAAAGGAGAGAACGAAAGTAAGACAGACAGCCCCGAAGCCTCTAACCCGAACCACACGCCACACACACGAAAGCAAAAAGAGAAAGAGAGGGGGTAGAAGTTTCAACCGACAGATCGATCAACATAAAGCAACAAAGCGGAGATAGCAAGACAGCCACCAGATATATAGAGACAAAGAAAGGCAAAAGAAAGAAATAGCGAAGAGACAGCAAACAGAGCCAGAAAAGAGAGAGACGAGGGAGGGGGTCAGTCCGGGGCGTTTTTTTTTCTTACTTTCTATCTCCCCTTCTACTTTTCTCTTTTTTCCTTTTTCTTGAGTTTAGTTCATAGAGTACATCCACTTACGGTCACCAGGCCTCCGTAGCTCCTCTTACCGTGCCAGTACACGTTTTTATATGTGGGCCCTGATATTGTTGCACAAGAGCGATACATCAAAAGAGAATGCACAAGTTCATTGCCGAATGAGGCGTTTGCCATGGTGTGTTGTGGGTTGGTTACAAGGTGGTTGGCTTATGGTCTGGGCAGTTTTATACAGTGAGGGTGTACTTTCGATAAATCGGATAGTGAAGGGTAGGCAGAAAGGTATAGGCGGAGGAAAATACGCCCCTAGGAAAGGAGATTAAAGGCAAACATCGGAATGGATAAACCCCCCCACCTCGTTTCTGGAGTCCTGGTAATATGAGATAGGGGGGCGGGGCGACCGAGAAAGAGGACGATGTCGAGGGGGGTATACAATGTGTCAGATATCAAGAAATGAGGCCGTGGCATATACTTCTTCTGGGCGGATGGAGGGCGGGCGGAGAGGAGGAAAGTTTGGCCCCTGACGCACGGGTAAGCGGGCCCCGGTCAGAGGGAAGGTTATGATTTGATATTGTAGGGTTGGGAGGGGGGAGCATGATCAGATGATGTTAGGCGAGGCAGGAAGGGTGTGAAAGGATTTTTTTTTAGCGGAGGTGGGGGGAAGGAGGACCGAGGGGTTTGCAACACAACGGTGCATTCCCCATCAATTACACACAACCGTCAGCAATGGTTATTCTCCTGACTCTCCTGTGAAGAGATAATGGGTCATCGCAATGGAGGGCTGAGAGGGGGTTCGTCTTACGTAAGGTTCGCGATTAAGTAACGGGAGCGCGCAACAGAGGGGTGGGTAAAGCTTTTGAATATAAGATTTTACCTTTTTTAGTCTTTGTAAAGTTTTTTTTTTCTTCTTTTTTTATAAAATTTTTTACATCTTTAATTAGAGTATGTCTTTGTCTTTGTCAATTATTTACGCTCTCGTAGATACCCCCCCATCAATCCCTATTGTGGTGATGACAACAAGTTTTTTTTTGTAAAGTAAGTATAAAGGGGGTATTACCCTCACGCTTTGCCCTGAGGTTGCTTTTAGGGAAAAGGTTGAGTGGAGTGTCAGTGACTTGCCCTAAGAGTGCTGGTTAGGCTGGTATAGGATTGCATGGGATTATTTATGGGGCGGGGGGTGAGTGTTATATTCAGGCTGCGGCATCGCCACACAACGGGAGCCGAGATTCCATTGTGGACGGTTATTAGCGGCTAGGGGGTGACCGGATTGGGAGTCTAAAGGTTAGAATGAATAAATGCAGTGGGTCAATATTTGATAGTCGATGAGGTGGATTACTACTGACTACCTGTTCGTCCCTGATCCACATACTTGGTTTAGGACTCTGTGGTGGTGTTAGTGGGTGCGCGCCCGGTTTGGTCGGCCGTAGCCGGTAATTGTTTGGTCAGCCACGTCACTGCGGTCGGCAGCGCGCTAACATTATAATGATCTCGTACCCAGGTTGGCCGTATGGAAGAAATACTAATTTTCACACCACCGATGATGGTGTTGCGAGAGAGAGCAAAGTGTGGGTGGGGGTCGTTGCGTGTGCTAAAATTATATTTTTAGCCAACGCGGCGGAGCGTAAGAGCCGTACATACGGGGGTTTCTTGTACGTGGGGTGAGTGTAACGGGGGATTGGGCGGGTCTGTGTCTTGCCAGCAATCGTGTGGTTCAGGGAAAGACGCAAAGGAAGAGCAGAGCAAGATGGCTACGATCCTGTCTGTCGTTTCGCGTTTAATTTACGTCCGGGCCACGAGCCCGGGGACTATGGGAAGGGTGCGTTGATACTCAATCAAAGGTGGTTGTTTTTGCGGTGCGTTATATGCGTTAATTATGTTTTGGTTTTTTTTCTGAGTACACATCTTAACTAGGCTTGGGAGATGTGTTGAATAGCGGGCAATCTATGAAGAGGATTTTGGTGGATAACCGAGGATAATGGAAAAGGTGTGAAGTATAAAAAAAACAGGCGGAGGGAGGCGGGTGAGGTGACGGAAATCAAGTTATACTAATGATTGAGCACAGGGTTGATTATTAGGGATAGTTGAGATAGGGGGGCTACACCCCAAGGTCAAGGTAGGTCTGGGATTGGGTTGAACGATGGGCGGTGAGGCGCTGTCGGGTGTTGGTTCTTTGTATTTAGGCATGTGTGTGTAGCTGGTGTGTAGGGGGCGAGGCGGTTTGGCGGGTAGGGGTCTAGTTTTCGGATACGCCTCTGAATTGGGGGAATGAGCCTTTGGTACAATCTAACACCTGAGACGTAAGCGCGGGAGGTAGGTATAAGATCAGAGTAGAATGCGTTCTGATAGAACACACGGGGGACGGGCAATGGGGGGCATTTGGGGCAAGGAGAGGACAACAGGGGAAAGGAACTCGAAGAGGGCTTATGTTTGTAATTGTAGTGCGGCTTAGTTGGGGCAGGGGTAGATATAGTTCCAGTGTGTTGGGCTGAGGTTTCTGGATTTTTCTTATGGGGCCGGGGTCGTGAGGTAGAATGAGGTGTGGGCGGGTTTTGTTTGAACGGTGTGGTTTAGTAGTTAGCAGATTGGCGCCCGATCGAGACCGGTAAAGTTCAGATATCATCTCGTTCGTCGGAACCCGGGAACCAAAAGAAAAATAACTAAATAAATTAAATTTATTTCAATTAGTTAATATATTAATATTATGAAATACATCTTCAGGTTTACATTACTCATTTGTGAATGAGTGAGCGTTTCTGTTGGACATATTTCGGTAAAGGGAGAATAAGTTTTATTGGTTGATAAGAAGGAATAATTATATGGGATCGATGCAGTGAGTTTAGCAGTATATTTGTTAAATGGTGTTGGACTTGGCGGGTGTGGGTGCAGAGTTAATAAGTAGTTGTTATTCACATTGTGCTCGAGGTCGCGACGTTGTGTGGGTTTATCGTGGTATGGGAGTGGAGGGATCCGAGGTGTAACGTCTCAAGGAGTTGGCCCAATACGTTTTCTACAAAGGAAATAACAAAAATGGGGTTTCGCAAACGGGAGCAGTGGTGTGATAGACCCCGGGGGATGGATCGGGAGGTTAGGAGAGGGAGAGGGGAGAGATGCTTATGTTAGATTTGTAGGGGTGGGTGGGCCAGATGTGTGTTGGGTATGAGCAGTGTGGATTCTTTATGGGGGGGGGTAAGGGGGGGGGGAGTGGTTTTGTAAAAGGGGATGGTTAGGATTAAGAAAGGCAGAAGAGCAGAGAAAAGAGAGAAGTAAGAGCGAGCAAGAGAAGAGCAAAGACAGAAGTAGAGAGAAGAGTAGCAAAGAAGAGCAACGAGCTAGCGAACGGAAGAGAGAGAAGAATGATGAGGCGGGAGTGTAGGGACGCGACGACCGGGACGGGGTTTTTAAATATACTTCGGGATATTTCTATTTTGGTAATATAAGCAGAACAAAGAAGCATCGGAGTGTAATCGGCGAGGGGGGGTTGGGAGTGAATGTGGCTTGTGCGGCGGGGAGGGGTTTAGCGGTGTATTGGTAAGTGGGGAGGTAGTGATATATTTGAAGAGGGAAATAGTAGGAAGGCGCCCCCACAGGACAGGCGGTTGATGGGCTAGCCGGAGGCTAGGGTGCAAATAGTATTATATATTTCTTCAAAGGAGGGGGTGGCACAGAAAACGAAAAAGCCTTTTTGCGGCGAAACTATGGAGCCCAACAATTCCACTGAAACAATGATTATGTGGGGAGTCTGACCCGATTGTGGTTTGTGGGTAAGTTGGGGGGAAGCCCAGGATGAGTGGTCGTGGATGGGCTCGTGACTGTGTTATTTGTGGCGGGTAGAAGTGGAGGCTTGATTGAGGCCAGACCAGGGAAGGCGACGGCTGGATTTGTGTTTTAAACCACAGGGGTCGCGGAAGCGGGATGTCGTTGGGGCCGTGAAACGCAGGGGGGGGTGGAGGCCCGGGGCGGGAAGGAGCCGCGGGGCGCGCGCGGGAGGAGGAAGGGGGCTTTTTATTATTACCTTACTTTAAATATTTATTAATAATTTCTCCTACACCCCCTTTTATTTTTTGCTAAAACGATCTCTATCTTTTTACTTTTTATTATATTTTTTTTTACGACCCCCCCCCCCCCCCCCCCCCCCCCCCCCCCCCCCCCCCCCCTCCTCGTCCCGCATTCTTAATTGTAGACCAATTAATACAGTATTTAATTTCTGAAATGTTGGTTGTTTTGGTGTGTTATAGAATTGATTTTTGTGTGATATATCGCGCGATTATAGAGCGATGAATTACGTATTTGCGTTTTATTCGTCGAATGACCCAAATATTGGTATTGGTAAGGCAATAATAAATAAATATTGGTATTGGTATTGCAATACTGGTTTTAAAATTGTATTGGTATTGGTATTGCCAATAGATTTTACAGGCAGTATTGGTATTGATAATTGGTATTGCCAATAATTTTTTTTAGTATTGTCATTGTTAACAACCCTGGATAAATTTAATATATTTCAAATTATTATGCCAATTATTATACTATACAATAATACAATAACTAAAACTATACTAGACTATACTATTTACTATTACTACTATAATAATAATATGAACTATTAGTTATTAGTATTAGAAGTTATTAGTATTATTAGTTTAGTCTTAGTAGTAAGTAGTAGTAGCCATTATTATCGTAGTCGTAGTCTTGCAGCATACTGAATGATACTGAGCATAGTGACACTAGAAGTCAGTGGTCCGTGGTGTTAAATTATTTTAGTGGGTTAATGACAATGCGAAGGTTTTGAAATTTGAGTATTAAACTTAAACATGAAAACATTGCTAAGTTACTTACACTTACTCTTACTTACTAACTGAGCAGCTAAGGCAAGGCTAAGACTAAGACTAAGTCCGCTAAGCAATAACTTCAATAAGTAAAAGTAAGTTTAAAATTGCTGCTACAAACTTTACAAAGACTTCAGAAGGGGCAGACTGATGTCACTGATATTCAAACAAATGTGAGATCCTAAAATTGAATGAAAAATTAACGCTCATAATATACCTCAGCTTTAATTATCGTGTTCAAAAGTCTTATGATCGCGGGGCGGGATAAGAGGGAAATTTTGTTGTTTTGAAGACTCAGACTCAAGACGTCGGAAAGAGTCAAATGGGGCCTCGTACCGTATGAAATAAACGTATGCAACAATGTTGGTTTTTTTTAACATTTGTTTCAATATATTCTAGTGGGGTTTATAGGTAGCGGCAAATGTAAAAGCACTACGGTAAAGGCTTTAGCCACTTTAGGTAATGGGTATTAGAGCATTTCTTGTTTAGCTCAACTACATATAGTCTTAGTATGGTGTAGTTCCGTAATAATTGTAAGTGTTTATTGTTTGTTAAATACCTTGGTAGCATAGTGCTGCCAGTGATAATTTTGAGAAAAACCTAGCCAACACGTCAAAGAAACTTAGATCCCGAAAGAAAAAAAAACCTAGACAACAACAACAACAAAATAAACAAACCCGTAAAAACAAAGTTTTTGACTATAAATCCCTTATATATGAGACATAACTAACAGTATTGATTATTTTCAAACGCTACAAACATTGACAGACTGACACCGAGTGATGTCCCTTGTCTTTAATAAATGGGTGGTGGGATGTGAGGGGGTGTCGGCACGACGGTCGGCGTCAACTTAAACTCACGTGGAAGTGGAAGAAAAAAACAATAACAAACCGTGAATTTGAATTACATACCTCATATAAGGATAAACTAAAAATGCATTAATTTAATTACGGTACGTTCGATCGATCTGAAATTTTGATACGATGCATTGTTAGGTCAGACGGGTCCGTGTGCCAAATTTCAGTTCGATCGGATCACGGGAAGTGGGTCATTTTCGACTTTTGTTTTTCCGCCCGCCCGCCCAGCCCATGAGATGAGAGAGAGACAGAGACGGCCGCGAAGTTAATATAAGGGATTTAATAAAACAAACCCGTAAAAACAAAGTTTTTGACTATAAATCCCTTATATATGAGACATAACTAACAGTATTGATTATTTTCAAACATTTACAGACTGAATCTGTCTTAACTCAAGTTTGCTTCATAACCCTAGTGGGGGGGGGAGGGGTGGGTGGGAGGGGGAGAGGGGAAAAGTCTGGTCACCGATTCGCTTGACCGAGCTCAGCGTGACACGTAAAATGTAAACAAAAGCACCCCGTCGCTTCGTTGGGTCGCCTCAATGCGTCAGCTCAAACTTTCACGTGGCAAAAAAAACAATAACAAACCGTGAATTTGAATTACATACCTCATATAAGGATAAACTAAAAATGCATTAATTTAATTACGGTACGTTCGATCGATCTGAAATTTTGATACGATGCATTGTTAGGTGAGACGGGTCCGTGTGCCAAATTTCAGCTCGATCGGATCACGGGAAGTGGGTCATTTTTGACTTTTGTTTTTCCGCCCGCCCATGAGATGACGAGAGACAGAGAGACAGAGACGGCGGTGAAGTTAATATAAGGGATTTAATAAAACAAACCCGTAAAAACAAAGTTTTTGACTATAAATCCCTTATATATGAGACATAACTAACAGTATTGATTATTTTCAAACATTTACAGACTGACACCGAGTGATGTCCCTTGTCTTTAATAAATGGGGGTGGGATGTGAGGGGGTGTCGGCACGACGGTCGGCGTCAACACGACGGTCGGCGTCAACTCAAACTCACGTGGAACTGGCAGAAAAAAAACAATAACAAACAGTGAATTTTGAATTACATACCTCATATAAGGATAAACTAAAAATGCATTAATTTAATTACGGTACGTTCGATCGATCTGAAATTTTGATACGATGCATTGTTAGGTTAGACGGGTCCGTGTGCCAAATTTCAGTTCGATCGGATCATGGGAAGTGGGTCATTTTTGACTTCTGTTTTTCCGCCCGCCCGCCCGCCGAGCCCAGAGAGAGAGAGAGAGACGGCCGCGAAGTTAATATAAGGGATTTAATAAAACAAACCCGTAAAAACAAAGTTTTTGACTATAAATCCCTTATATATGAGACATAACTAACAGTATTGATTATTTTCAAACATTTACAGACTGAATCTGTCTTAACTCAACTTTGCATCATAACCCTAGTGGGGGGGAGGGGTGGGTGGGGGGGTGGGGGGGAGAGGGGAAAAGTCTGGTCACCGATTCGCTTGACCGAGCTCAGAGTGACACGTAAAATGTAAACAAAAGCGCCCGTCGCTTCGTTGGGTCGCCTCAATGCGTCAGCTCAAAATTTCACGTGGCAAAAAAACAATAACAAATCGTGAATTTAAATTACATACCTCATATAAGGATAAACTAAAAATGCATTAATTTAATTACGGTACGTTCGATCGATCTGAAATTTTGATACGATGCATTGTTAGGTTAGACGGGTCCGTGTGCCAAATTTCAGTTCGATCGGATCATGGGAAGTGTTTCATTTTTGACTTCTGTTTTTCCGCCCGCCCGCCGAGCCCAAGACAGAGAGACAGAGAGAGACGGCCGCGAAGTTAATATAAGGGATTTAAAAAGGCTACGATTTTACCTAAAGTCTAAAGTCTATATAGTTTGTTTTTTTAGGTTTAATGATCTAACTATTGGTGTTACACTTGTCAGTTTTGAATATTCTCCAGTAACAAAGAAAAAGAAACAAATAAATTCAAACATATTTCTTTCATGGAAAAGAACTAATCCAAACTAAAGATGCAAAATACTTAGTCGTAATAATAAATGAGAAACTATCATGGAATCCCCATGTCAATGAAGTTATTAAAAAATCAAACAAAACCTTTGGCTTTATAAAAAGAAACTTTTACAGATTTAATAAAAGAATATAAAACTAAAATGCTACCTCACATTGGTAAGACCTGTACTAGAACATTCATCTTCTATATGGGACCCATCCACCAAAGAAAACATTGATAATCTAGAACTAGAACAAATTCAAAAAAGAGCTGCCAGATTCATTACCGGAGCATATTCGAAATTGACAAGAATAACACCATTAGTTAAATCACTAAACATTGAAACACTAGACGGATAGAAGAACCAAGAGTAAAGAAGTAATAATACATAAAGCAATCTATATATATATATTTCGCCTAAACGACCATGTCCAAACGAGCATGACGAATGACACTCTGACGTTCGCTGGAGTCGACAGATCACAGATGGTAAACGTGGTAGGATGAAAAGAAAAATAAGCGGGGGGTGGGGGGTGGCAACAATGCTTTTTGAGTTGACTTTCGTTATTCATTCAGAGAATAACATTTGATTCGTAGTGTAGTGGTTATAATGTCCGCCTAGCACGCGAAAAGTCCTGGGTTCAAGCCCCACTGAGAGAACTTTATTTTAAAAAAAATAAAAAAATTCTGCCCGTTCTTTTCCCCATTTTTTGCGAACATGACTACCCTCACTAGGGTCGGCAGATCACATTTACTGGTTGGCAAGGGATGGTAGTAAAGGGTGGGGGCATGTAACAACAACTGGTGTGCAGATATCTCCATGTTTACTCGCTTTTATGTCATTACTTCATCCTGCTGTTTATGTCCGTTCTCTCACCCCCCCCCCGCTCTTTGCACTATCTATAAAACGAGCAAGTCTGCGGCGTATGCTACGCCGCGGGTCTTATATTGTTAATTCTAATTTAGAAATTCAACACAAAGATAACTTAATACAACCCTCAGATAGGGGCCGTCCATAAATGACGTCACGCTCCTAGGGGGGGAGGGGGTCACACTTTTGTGACGATGCGTGACGAGGGGGGGGGTTGAAGAAATGTGACGTCACATCAAAAAGGGTAACTTTAAATAAAACTTCCCCTGAAATATTTGGTGGCTTACAATTTATTTAATGAATTTAAAAAAAAATTTTAAATCAGGGCTTCTCAATGTGCCGGTCGGTAGGCCATCAGATGCTGGTTGGCGTAAGCTATCAAGAGACGAAAATGAAATCTAATTATAATCCTTCAGTTTGAGAACTCACAAGATAACGAATGAAATTGTTACACTGTGTCGTTTGATGTTGACATCAAAGCATTTCTGATGTAACCGCAGCTCCGTCGGTGAACTTTTTTGCCCGTTATCCCAAATAATACAATTTTATGTGTGCGTTACCCCCCCCCCACCACCAGACTCTAGGTCCTGCTCACATGCCTCGCGGATATGGGGGATCGTTGTTAGCCCCCCCCCTCCCCCCAAATAAAAATACTATCGGTGAGTTTTACAAGCATGACAAGTGTCTAAAAATGATCAGAATAGGATTATGTGTAGATATTTTAGTCAAAACGTCACGGAATATCCCTTTTCTTTAAAAAAAAATTGGGTGGAATCTATTTGATAAAATTATAAACGTTTTAAGTTTGATATAATTGTTCGGTTGGTTTTTGGTCAAACACCCCTGGCCATTCTAGATATAATGATAAATGAGCCCATTTTAAAGTTGTCAAGTATTCATTAACTTTATTTAATGAATCAAATTCTTGACATTGCAATTCGAGATGAGCACAAAACAACTTTTCTACTTAGCTCAGTTTTGAAGGCATTAATTTTAAATATCACAGAAATGATACTTGATACAGTCAAGTCACGTGGATTAAGATTATTGTCACTCGTGTCAATATAAATTAAAGTAGGGTGGATTTAGGTGTCTTCCTATAGTACGTAGGTAAGAAATCTACATAGTTGTCAAATTTTTAAAAAAATGCATTTTCTGGAAGGAACCGGTTCAATAATGGGCATATGTTCCAAGCGTACACGTACACATGACGTATTTTAATATATGTAGTGGATTGTAGTGGATGTTATGTGTCCCAAATGAGTCTGCATTACCCCCAAGAATTTCTTTTTGACCCCAGATGAGTTTATTTACCCCTGTTCGCCGACCTCTTTCTTACGGGATGCCCGTCAGTCAATTGAGGGATTTTTTAAAAAATACATTAAAAAAATATTATTTTAAAATACTTTTTTTTCTAAACAAAGACGTTAACCGTGATGATTAATAGTCAATGTTTAATTTGTATTCATTAAAATAAAATATTATCTAAGGATGTTAACACAGTTCGTTTTTTGAAGGCCGGTTAAACGTTTTGAAAAAAATGCTTCACGCCGGTTACGATATTTAAAATGTAGATCTTCACTAAATAAATAATAAATACTTAAATGACAATAAAAGTGATTTGAAACATACTTATGTTCAAATAGAAAATAATGTTGTTTTTTTTTGGAAAAGGGGGGGGGCAAAGCTTTGTGACGTATTTTTAGAGGGGGGGGGGTCTAACTTTTTGTGACGACGCGTGAGGAGGGGGAGGGAGGGGGTAAAAAATCGGCCAAAATCGCGTGACGTCATTTATGGACGGCCCCATAGACATAAGAATAAAAACACCTTCCTTATTCCGTATGCAAGAACGAACACATACAAATTCTCGTTTTTCCGTCCGGAATTTGGGCGTGGCATGTGTTGCCTGAAGAAACCAGGAAAACCAACACTTAATCAACATTTAAAACTAGTAAGAATGCAGGACTAGGCACAAATCATACTATGGTCCATAGATAAGCGTAGTAGGACGCAATAATCTTTTGTATAGCGTCTGTAACAAATACGATAAATCTGGATGCTATTTTTAAAATAATTTGTTCTGTTTTATCTATGTCTCTAATTAATTCTGATTGGGGTTGCTATGACATGCATGTCTTTCAATATTTTGTGACATGCTGTTTGGTCAGAATTCTGTCCCTGTTTTTGTCCAGTTTGTCGATGCTTTTAAAGGGTAATTCTTCTTATACGTGTATACTTTGAAAATATTCTTGGACGCAGGCAGAAGAGAATGGTAGAGCAGTCAAGTTTGTCATGCAGTCTAATAAAATTGAATATTTTGGCTCATAGTTTTTTTTTATCTTGTACCAGAATTTGTCAGACAGATGGCACCGTAGCACCACTTTTCGAATTCAGCGGCATAGAGCCATGGGCCAGCCATATGTATCAAAATGTAGAGCGGCTAAAAATACTTTGCCACCTCTTGCTTTTTTATATTTGAAAAATCGAATTTATTTAGGATATTAATTTGACATATTTATTTATTTTCGTAATTTTACACCGTATATTTACTCTTTTTTTTAAACCCCACATTGTGGCTATTTTTGAAATAAAAAGTCTAGGAAAGAAGAAAAAAAAACACCCTAGATCTAGGTTGTAAAAACTAGCGCTGGCAGCACTCGTTAAAATTTGAAGTTTTTTTTTCTTTTGAGAGTTGAGAGGTTCATTTCCGGGTCAAACATGGCGTCAAAATAACAGATAATACAGGTCTAAATCTGTGACCACTAAAGTAAGAAAGTATTAATTTCTATGCTTTTCTCATAAGCTACAAGGCTCTATAATAAACAAACAGAATCGATATCTTTTTTTAAAAAATATTTAAATTTTTGAGTGAGTGTTTTGAACCGTAATTTATTTTTAGTAGGATGTTGCCACTCAATTACGACATGTAGAAGTATTCACGTAACGCTAGCCCAGGAAACTTCTGCTACGACTAGTCTTAGCAGTAGACACTTCGAAAAAAACTAAATCACTAAAATATCTTAACAAGGCTGATTCATACAATTCCGGCCGTGATGTCACATCGACACTACCGGTTGCTGGCAGAGAGTTGCTTCCCTTGAATAATGTTTGTTTTCCTGTTTTAAAAACTGGGGCAGGGGGAACGCCTCCCCTTAAAAATTATTATATACGAATAAAAATTAAAATACAAGCTGGGTGGGGTTTGATCCCTCCCCAAAATAAAATAAAAAAAAGAAACAGGGGAGAAACTCAGCTGGCAAAACCGAAGGTCACGGGTGGGAATCTCCGTAAAGGTAGGTATTTGTTCCTGGGACCAAGGGTGTCCCTGAGTCCACCCAGCTCCAAATAGGTAGCTGATACTAGTTAGGGAAACAAAGGCAGCTGGGAATAGCATGGTCCTTTGTAGCCGTGGCTTGTGAACGCTGGGTCACTTGCCAATACGTTCTTATCAGAACGTAGGATGCAGTAATCTTCTGTACAGAAGGAGAGTCTGTAATAGATAAGATAAGTAATACTCAGATAAGATAGACATAGAGATAAATACACTTTTCTTGTTCCATTAGCAAGAACAAACAGAATTCTTCTTCTTCCTGACATTCAGACATGGAATGTGTTGCCTAAACAAGTCAGGAACATTCAAAACTAATAAAAATGCAAGAGTAGACAAGCCTAGGACGCAATAACTTTTTGTTTAGAAGAAGCCACTGTATGAGATAAGATAAAATCACATTGGATGGAGGCATTTTCGGGCTGGCCTTGATCTTTATTGTTTAAATTACTGAGCCATTTGTTTCCAGCCTACATTTATAAATCATATATTGATTATATGTTCACCAAATTATAATTATTTTTATATTTCAAATTGTTTAACAGGGAAAACAAGTGCAATCTAGATTGCTATTAACAAAAACATGAAATTGAATAATGGCAACAAATAATGAACAATGGTAAGCAATATTTATTTATGTTTTCCTAATGTGTTTGTCAAGGGTATGAGAATCACTTTTGTATAATGTGGTTGAAATGTGTTCACCTGTTGAATAAATGTAGGACTTCTGTTCACTCAATGAGATGTCATGAGTTGATGGAGAGGGCATATGTAGTGTGTGAAGGGTTTTGTCGGTGATGCAGATCCAGTAGTGATACCATAGAGACATGGAGAGAAGAGTTAAGACAGAGCAAACTAGGAGAGTACAGACTTGTTGTAATACTGAGATATTAGATGAAGAGATTACTGTGTTAGAATTTAGGAGATCAATAAGTGATTATGATGATATGTTTAGGCAAGTATTTGAGAATGGGTGAGTGATGTATTATTACGATGTGACAGATATTGTGGATAGATGTTAATACTTGAATCATTAATTAAGTCATTATATAAAATAATGGCGTCATGACTTGTTATTGCACCATAAACCAGACAATAAAATTATTAATTGATACCATATTATGGACCAACAAAAAATGTATTTTAAATTTCACTGTAAAAATTATTAGACTTATCCCATGAGCATCAAGATTCCATGATAAATTGACAAAAGGACAAGGAGACAAAATGACAATGTGACAAAACAAGTCTTCAACGCCTCCACCATCTTTAATGCCTTATATACAATAAACTATGGTCAACATTTTAAAAATATTATACTTGCTTTATGGTTGGAGAAACATGATATTAGGTTATCACACTCGCACATAAGTACATTAAAATGTAATTAAATACAATTAGAATTACATAACCTATTTTTGTAATTATCCACCTTTTCCATTACTTCAAAAAAATAGGCAATTTTTTTTTACAGCCAAACCGGAGTTGTTTATGATGAAAGGCTGTTAACTCACTACAATGCCTGGAATAAAGATTTCACAGAAACACCTCAGCGGGTGATAAAATGCATTGAAAGATGCAGAGAGATGGGTTTGTTAGACAGATGCAAGCGAATACCTGTAAGGATAGTTTTTATTTTGGGTGTTTTAAGATTCGTCCAGATTCTCTGGTAGTTTTTCTCTATTCAAGAGGCATTGAAGACAAAAAATATTTTTGGCGGATTTATAAATAAATAGAAAACTTTTAACTATGGCAGCTGTAACTAAGCCAATGCAAGCATTAGAACATTAGCTAGGCTGATACAAGCATTCCTTAAATTTTCAGATTCTTTGTTTCTAATATTAAAGAGTAGCATTACATTTAAAAAAAAATATTCTCATATATGGTGTTAAAAGCGTCATTGTAGAGTCCATATTGAAGGAGAATTCTGGCTCCTGTAGTTGTGGGAATAACTAAATATCTACACTCAGTAAATGTTTATTAGGCGTAAGTAAAGAATTTGGTGACATTTTATGTTTGTGTTTACTAGGGGTCTATCGATATGCCTTTTTGCCGATATTGCCGATACCGATATTACCGATATTTTTTTTTCAGATATGAGTATTTGTTCGTACAAAAACCAGCGGTAATATTTGATGACGTCATTCTTAAATTATCACTCGTAATTATTTATCTTTTATATTAGGGGACTACCGATATGCATTTTTGCTGATATTACAGATATTTTTTTCCGATATGAGTGCCGATAGGGTATTTGTTAGGACAAAAAGCAGCGGTCATATTTGATTACATCATTCTTAAATTTATCACTCCTAATTATTTATCTTTTATATTAGGGGACTACCGACATGCATTTTTGCCGATATTACCGATATTTTTTTCCGATATGACTAATATGAGTGCCGATATGAGTATTTGTTAGGACAAAAATAACAGCGGTCATATTTGATGACGTCATTCTTAAATTTATCACTAGTAATTATTTAAAATATTAGGGGTCTACCGATATGCATTTTTGCCGATATTACCTATATTTTTTGCCGATATGAGTATTTGTTAGGACAAAAATAGCAGCGGTCATATTTGATGACGGCATTCTTAAATTTATCACTCGTAATTATTTATATTTTATTTTATAATTAAGGGGTCTACCGATATCCAGTTTTGTCGATATTACCGATTTTTTTCTCCCCGAAACGAAGTATCCGATGTGTTTACAAGTTCCAGATCATGATCTACATAGGACTCATAACAAAACGAACCTTCCTTTATAAAAATGTACAAGCAAAATTAAGTCCTTTTGAAACTTCAACCTTGACTCATAATTATTAATTCTAACCAATAGTTTAATGGCTTTTGCACACGGCCACCTTTTATGAATGAAACAATGAGAACAAAGTAATAGTAATAAGTGAAAATGAGGTTGAAGGTTGAATGGTTGCAAATGACAGCAAGTCTGCACACGGTACATTTTGTTATTCCATACGAAACGAAATGTTTTAGACATCTGCGATTCTGCGTGCATCTTTGCTGTTAGTATTAGAGCAATTACGTGAACATAATGTTTACATGTTATACATTTATTAGAGCAATTACGGTATACTTGGCATCGACACTATTTACACAGTATTTCTGAGTATACGAAAATCGGCTGATACCTAAACAATATCACAGCACATGGCACACAGTATCGTGGCTGCACATATTAATACTAGGACTCTTTTGACTATTTCAATACCGGTATCGGGGTCGATATATTAATTTGTTGAGATATTGTAAATCTAAATGATAGTTTTTTTGTTTCTGTTTTTTTTTGGGTCAAAATGTCACTTATTATGAAATATCGGTGACGTCAATATCGGGACCTTCACATGCTACAGATACCGATATTGCAGATATCCAGATATCGGTGCCCAAGTGTTTACAATAATCTTCAGTATAGAAGGATCATCTTTAATAGATTAGATAAGAATACCACCACGTAGCTGCAAGCCAATATACAAATTGGAATCAAGGCAAAGAAAAGTCTATTTCAACAAGAGATCCATCCTAATCCAAAATTTGCTAGTCTTGAAACCATATTTGATTATCTGTAATTCAGAATGTTAACATGTGATCTGTAAATGGCTGAAATTTTGGGTGGTTGCTTGGTAACTGCTAATAAGGTTCTGAACTGAAGTTACAAAATGTTGTAAAAAGATGTAGTAGCCAAGATTCTTTCAAGTAGTTGCTTTACCTCACTCACCATGTGGATGTTTTCAAAAAACATTTTACTGGCATCCCATTTAGATCATGGGATGCCTACAAATATGCCAACTTTTGATTAAATTGTTTAAATTTCTCTACAGTTAATAATCTTATTTTACAGAGTACCAAAATAATTTAATGATAGCAAAAATATCCTTAACTGACAATTTTGAACAGTCCTATATAAAGTTTTTAGTGGAATGTTGAATTTATGCACAATTTTGTGAAAGAGTGTATATTTTCTAATTCCAATGGATAAATCTAAACATTTGAAAAAATTGGGGATAAATTGTAAGGTTGGCTTTAAAGGTGTTTTGAAATACTATGTGATACAATTATAATAACACATTTTTAAAATCTGTGTTGTTTAGGGTGGGTCCCTATTTTTCTACATTCATAATCTTTAAGAAATTTTTAAAGAGAACAAATGTTAAAATCTTAATTTGTCATAAAAATAACAGACTCAGAACAAGTGCAGTACTCTATATGACGTTGTACATTTTTGATATACAGATCTCCAATATTTCTCATATAGGCTCGAGCTGCCACTGATGAGGAAATTATGACATGCCACTCAAAAAAACACTTAGAAATTCTGCAAAGTACACAATTTATGTCAGAAGCTGAACTCAAAGCTATCTCACAAAAATATGATTATATCTATTTCCACAAGGTATGTTTTTTAAAACTGTCATTGATTAAAATCTCTAAATTAATATGATGTTCAAGTGGATGTCATAAGGTTTTATTGTTCTCCTGACGGTACAGAATAGTCTTTATGAAATAGATGCCATCTTGTTGTCATTCTTAGACGACATTACTCAAATAAAGCAGTTATTTGAGGTAAGGCATCATACTTATAATGCTATTGTACTGAGGAAAGAAGGGGATTTGTCAATTTGAAAACTTTTCAGTGCCTGCATATGGTGCAGGGAAGAATGTCTTATAATTCTGCAACAAATTATCCTGAAATTGTGATATGCCATAAATTTGCTTTATATCACTAATATTTTAAAAATGTAAAATTTGTTAAAAATGATTAATATACTGTTGCTTTTTGTTATGACAAGTTAAGTCTGTAGATATCATACTAGTACTAGATATGTAGTATTGATCAAATTTTTTGTCGAGGATCAAATTATTCTTATTGTGAATTAATTGTTATTTCATCAAAAACAGTGTTACCATAATCTTTTGTTAAAATTCGAAACATGGGAATGGGTTTAAAAATGTTGTGTTCCATTTTGCAAAGGGAATTACAATTTGGAATCTAAAGCCAACATTTTCCGATAGCCAAAAAGGCAGCAGCTTAAACAAAGATGGCTTTCAGCTATACCAAGGGAAAGATTTTCATCCAACATAATATTCTAGAGTAAGTTTACTATTGTGTATTGTTTTATTTGAGTAACTATTTATACATAATTTATAAATTTAAAAAAAGAACTATGTAAGTTGTTTTCATACATAAAACTGTTATAAAGGCCTAATTTAGTGTAAGGTTAATTAATGGTCACCTTAAAAGCTTTAGTTTTAGTAGTTTAAGCTTTAGTAAAATTTACTTGACATAGGCCAATAATTGATCTACTCTTTAGCACATTGGGGTAACACGGCCTAGGTAAATTTATTAAGCTTATGCATTGTAATGTTATTATTTGGATTGTTATATTTTTGGGCTTATAATAAGATTTGCATTTTAATTGTCTTTTCAGACTTGCCATTATTATTTTAAAGATGATGGAGTTAGGAAAATTTATCAACGCACCATGTACAGACTCAAGCCTTGAAGAAGGTGAAGGTCCTCCATTATTTTTCGGTTCCTCCAGCAACTATTCTGTACCAGTATATAAAAATTCATGTGTGTTCTGCTACAATGAAGCAGAAATTATAAAAGTAAAGAATTCAAAGTTCTTTGCAGGAATGTTTAAAACAAAAATAATTTGATGTCATACTCCTCATTAGTTTTAATGAATGTGTTAATGGGCTCTTGATAAAGAGACGAAGAAGACGATGATAATGCATGTTTTTAATTAATTTGAAAGTTTTTGGACTCCTTGAAGTGATATATTGTAATTCTGTTAACAAATATCTGGATATTATACATTTTAAAAAAAACAAATATTTATCTCCATCATAGAGAAAAAAAAACCAATTGCATAGGAATGTTTCATATATATATATGAAATTTCTAGGTTATTAGATTTTATAAAAAATATTATCCTCAAGCATACAAACATGTTAGAAATCCTTGCCATATGATATTGCTAACGCAAAGTACCATTTGCAGAGGGTGTAATTCTTTTTAACTTAGGCCTGAATTAGAATAGTGAGAGCGGAATTTTTTTATTTTATGTAACAAAACATGTAAAAGGGCCAAATAAAATTGAATAAAACTGTTATTTTAATGCTAGATTAAATTTATGTATTATATAGGTGGTAATAAAGTGGGATCTGATGATTATTCTAATGCACAGTTGGCATCAGCAGCTTATGTATTTATGTGCAAAGTTTATTATCTTCCAATAAATATGTTGTATATGCCTGTCAGTTCTTTAACAGCAGAAGAATGGCATACTTTAATTTAGAAAATTATTATTGGGCTAGAGCACATTGGTCTATATGTGTTTTGAATTGTAACAAATAAAAATGACTGTAATGAAAAGACCATGTCACAATTTATGAGGCCTGATAAATTAAGTATTGTATGTCCCCAACCCTGTGATAAATCACGCCACTTATTTTATGGCATTTACCTAGTTCATATTTTCAAATGTTTTTCAAACTGGTTAAGTCAACAGAATGAAAGCATTTCCTTTGCTGTCTATATTTTTGTGTTTACCCAATAGTAATCATGTTGCTTCATTAAGAAAATAGAACAAATCAGAGTCATATACTTTTTTTACAATGGATCTGGGTTGTCAATGACGGCTCTTTGGCCAACTAACATGGAGAGACAAAATATCTAGATATGGTCCCAATAATAAACCTAATGTATTGTGATGGGTGGGGGTGGGGAGCTGCTCATTTATAAATGTTAAATTAAAATTTATAAAAATTGTTAATGTGAACTCTCCTGTTGCAGGCATAAGATGTAATGACAATTTAATAAATCCTTTCAGAAATAATGTAATTACATGAATGTTTGTTAAATAAAATAACGTTCTTAGATGGCCTGATGACTGGCAAACATAACCCAAAATGTTGGGTTCTTGACTATACAGACATTTATTGCCTTTTTCCACACATTCCATGCACTTTCAGAGATTAAATCTTGTTTTTCTGAAATCAGCATGCATTATGTACTGTTGGGTACATTTTAGACTGGTGCCTTAGTTTTATAAGCTATATTTTATATGTATAGGCAAGTAAGTGGGATTTAATATAATGTTTTAATTAGGCAGGTGTATGAAGTAGAGCAGAAAATGTCAAATATATTGAAAAAAATTTGAATATTTTAAAAAAATTTCACCATACATGTCTGATTCTGTAAATCTTAATGCGCTAACATAAGATAAAAACTATGAAAGTAAGTAAAGATTTATGTAATTTGCAAGGCGATTTGCCTCTCGTTATTTATGTTGATGATTTCCATATTTCATGTGTAGTTTTGAATATTTTTTGTATAGATGTACTTCTTATAAAGAGTTTTTACTGATGGTCGAACTTAGTTTTGTCTCTCCTTAATTTCACCTTAGTTTTTATATGAAAAAAGCTTAAATTATCCACAGAAACATTAGATATGCTTAGTTTTCTATAACTATTGTTTTGTTGGGAAACTAACTAGTGTTTAGTACTTTTAAAAAATTGTTAAAAGAAGAAATTAAGAAAAATAAGTTACTTAGTGTAACTGAACATAATTTAGTTAATAGGAGTATGATTATTGGAATAACTATAAATTTTCTGAACCCCACACATTTGCTGACATGATTTATATACATCCACAAATTGATTATTAAATAATATTTCCAAAAATAAAAATGACAATGTTAAAAATTCAGATTTAAATTATCTACTAAAAAAAAGTAATAATTCAGTTCCCTGAATTAAAAATATTAAATTGCAGTACTAGCCAATAATGTGCAGAAAAAAAAGTATATTAATTTTTTCATGTGTATATTTTTGTTACAAAATAAAAGTAATTAAAACTCAAATAATGTTTTTTCTTTTATAAAGTTTAGTATTTCTATGTATTGAAAAGTTTTATTGTCTGTAATAGTTTATAGTATTTTGAGTGTCTTTTATTTTTCATGTCCTTAACAATTTATTACTTTATAATGTTCTGAAATGGTACCAGGATTACAAACTTTGACCTCAATATTTAATTAATAAAATTGACAAGTAGATTATGTTAGTTAAATCATTTGATCTTTTAAATATTGTAAAAGAACTGCTAGAAAGAGTTTTTAAACGGAATAACTATAGTTTAGCTGTCACAGAACACTTAACACAGCAAGGTCAGAGATTTTACATGGCTACAATGGCCTACATACGCTGACATTAAAAAGCACAGGCCTTGTGACAGGCTGGCTAAATTCAGTTATTTTACTAAACCTATATTATTAAATTCCAACTAATATCTGCAAATACATATTTTCCAGGTAGCAATTACATTTGTATTAAATTAAATTTGGCCCCTGAATGGGCAGAGATTTGGAACATGTTCTGGAAACCCTTTGAGTTGCTAAACTGATGTGGAAATCTTTGTCCATACTGATCAAATTGAATATGTGCATTGTGCAGTAAGTTAGATTTAAACTTGCACCAGTGAATGTTCCCTAATGTGGGGATGAAGGATAACCTGGAATTACTCAAATTTCATCTGAACATGATGCAATTAGCAAAGATTTAAAACATTTTAAGTTTTTCCTTCAGAGTTGTGTAATCTAAAATCGCATTTCAAAACACAATTGCACAATTGCCCTGTAAAATAAAAAAAAGTCTGAGATATCAAAAGAATAAAAAAACAGAAACTAAGGCTGTAAAGGGGAAAGGATTGTATGCATTCAAAACAGTGACATATCAAAAGTCTTGAAATAAATAACTATTTTTACTTGCAATTGAAAGTTTTTGTTAACATAATGGAAGGGGGGGGGAGGGATTTCTTTAACATTCTTTTACTTGACTCTGTCAGTCTGACTATCTGTGCTCTGAATCAATATTTGACTCACTTCCTGTGGTCCAATTGAGCTGAAATTTTGCATACTTACTTATGGTTTGCTTGTTACAATGCAGATGCAATTTATAATGATTAATTAGTTATCAGTTAATTTTTAACTAACACTTATAGGTATTTTTCAATACACTTCACAAGTGTGAAATTTCCCATTTTATATAAATTTTCTGCCAAATCATTTGTAAAGCTGTGATAGCTCAGTTGCATAACCTTTTCAAAGACTAAGAAGAGTATAATAAAAATAAATATATTTAAATTTTTGTTAAAGAGAATA
Organism: Ampullaceana balthica; assembly: GCA_944989445.1. Taxonomy (NCBI): domain Eukaryota; kingdom Metazoa; phylum Mollusca; class Gastropoda; family Lymnaeidae; genus Ampullaceana; species Ampullaceana balthica. The sequence continues at coordinate 604,020 of CALYLW010000516.1, read as the reverse complement.
CGCTTTTGTTTGCATTTGCATGAGTACAAATAAGAAAAATAATAATCGTTCTTTATCTGTATTTTATTCTCAGACAAATTTTAAACATTCTAACTATAATTTGACTAGGGTAGGCACTTATGGTGATGTGGTCATTAACTTCACATTGAAGCTTTGGATATTGTGAGGATCTTTGAATAGATTTAAAATATGTCATGAGCGTCCCAGGCTTTCATTTAAAGATGTTTTTAAAATACATGTATTTATTTTTCTTCTTTGTATGCCCCAAAAATATGTGCTTTAAAAGTTTTTTTTTATTTTTACAATCTGACAGCTTGCAAGCTTCATATGATTATAAGAAAAGAAAAAAAGCTTTAATGTTTTGAATTATATTTTTTCTTTTAATTTATATGTTCTTTACTTTCATTTTTTCCCAGCAATCTTACCAGAATGCTACTCTGGCATTAGGAGGAACTATTGATCTCGTTGAAAGTATTGTCACAGGAAAGGTAATAAATTTACGAATACAAGAATCCTATTAAACTAAAGGAATGTTCAGTAACATTAAGTTATGGAATCCAAAAGTGCAAGAAAATAAATCAAAGTTGAATAAAGAGTAACAAATCTTTACTCATAAATCAGAAAGGAAAGTCCTTTCCAATGGGATCCTATGGCCTTATTTATAATATGGTTCCCTAAGAAATTCAGAAAATAATGGAGTAAAACTTTAAAACACATCCCATTGAAATAAGATTAAGCCAGACATCCATCCCATTTATATAAATAATTTTTAATTATTTAACATTTTTAAGAAATCTAGATCTACCCTATTAGATTGGATATTAAAATCTTTAAATACACCATGTGGACCAAAAATAGGTAAATACTCATAGAAGACAATACATTTAAATAATAGAGAATACAGTTTATATTGGGGAAAATTAAATTAGGAATCCCAGTCCTAAATTATTGAAGATTAGTTCAATGCCCTTCAGTATTCTAATATGGATAATCAAGTCAGTGTGCATTAAGTTTGATCTCAATCCACATGCAAGTGCTAAAGCAAGTTTTCACATTATATTTATGTAGCTCAAATAAGAAAAAACAAATTAAAACCCCCAGGCCCTAATGTAGTTATTTTATAAGCTCAATCCCTCACCCCCCCCTCCCAAATCATTCTGGATAATGGTAATTATACATGTGAAAAATGTCGCCCAGATCCAAAAACGCATATGCAGGGCAAAGAAACACATTTTGGCACCTTTTTAATATTAGATATAATATGATATGATATGATAATATGATGTTTATAAGAATTCCAAGCGTTAAAATTTTGATGCTAAATTATCTTTGATCAGAATGACTGCTGCTAATTTGTCAGAGCTATTAAACATGTTCATCATTCTAAGCAGTAAAATAGAAATATTAAATTGAAATTTATTGTAGGTGAAAAATGGCATGGCTATTATTCGACCACCAGGTCATCACGCAATGGAAGATGAATACTGTGGTTACTGCTACTTTAGCAATGCAGCCATTTCAGCTCAGATAGTTCTGGATAAATATCACTTAAAAAGGTATTTTGAAATTAGAATCTTTTTACATATATGATAAAAACCATTTTATCTCATATAAATTTTAAAATAGTTATACAAAAGTTGATAATTATTTATGTTATTGAGCTTAATTCTTGATTTAATTTACAGAATATTGTTACTTGACTGGGATGTTCATCATGGTCAAGGAAGTCAATTTAAATTTTATAAGGATTCAAGGTTTGCCCTTTGCACTTTTTGTCATTTGAGTTTGCTTAATTTATTATTTCTATTTTCGTGACAGTTTTCTTAGCCCTATTTACAAAACACTGTCTTGAAGAGCTTTATTAAAGACTATTTTTTCTTTTTAACAAATTCTTCAATATGAAACTGTTATGTTTAAAAACTTAATTTTTATCAGTGATAAATTACTGCTCATAAGTGATTATGTATCAATGCACATCTTTTTTCACAGGGTGCTGTTTGTATCTATTCATCGTTATGAAAATGGCAAAGAGTGGCCTTATCTAAGAGAATCAGATTATGACTTTATTGGAGAAGATAATGGAAAAGGATATACAATCAACATACCACTTAATGAGGTACTTAAATAGAAATAAAATACAAATTTATTTGCATCATAACTTAATCAGTCTGTGACCTAAGAAATCATTAACCCGAAACTTTTGCTAAAAAAAATTATTTTATACTTTATGCTTCTAAATATTCTTTTTTTTAAATTATATATGATGCTGAAGGAAACACAAATGGCAGAATGGTTTGAGAATTGTTAAGGCTCCTCAAATTTTATATTTTATTTAACTTATTGGTGTAAAAATATTGCTCTTATATCTGATAATTTTCACTGTAAATAACATTACTCAGTAATGTGAGGATTAACTTCCAACAGCTTTATTAGCATAGAAAATCTGTACTTAATCAGCGTTGTTGTTTTTCCTGGATTTAGACAATCCAACTTGAAACACATAGAGTTAATAACAATTTCCTTGTTCCATTCACAAGAACAAACAAATACAAATCTCCTTATATGGCATTTGGGTGTGGAATGGGATACCTGAGCAAGCAAGAAAAACCAACACGCTATCAACATTCAAACCTCTAATAAAAATGCAAGACTAGACATAAACCATGGATAAGCGTAGAATGCAATAATCTTCAGAACAGAGGTGGTGTTTGATGATTATGATAAAGAAAACAATACACATTCTGTTTCACTATGAAATATGACATATATTTCTTACTAATCATGTTTGTTTGTTGTTGTGGGTCGAGTGAGAAAAGTGGACAGAATGGATAAGGCTTTGGGGGTGAATGATGGGTAAGTATGAATTGAAAGTTTACAAGTTTAAAACTAAAAACTAGAAACGTAAAAAGTATTATTAAAACTTAGTTTTTAAAAATGTTGAAAAAAAAAGACTTAAATCACACATAAAAAGTAGAAAATGATTTTAAATTTCTCAAAACACATTGTGCAGACATTTTTATTTTAAAAATTTGCCTTCATCTACATTCAACTTTAATCCTTTAGTTATATTGGTGTTCATCTCCAATTCTGTGTGGTTTCTATTTTAAAAATTCATTGTAAGCTATTATATTCATTTCCTACTTTTAGTGCATCCTTTATAGAAATTATTATGTTTTAATAACTTTTAACAAGTTTGTTAAAATATTTGTAAAAATATATGTTATTTATTTCACATTCATGCAAAGTTCTGTTAGACAATCCTTTATTTGGATTCATGTCTTGCAGTAGGATAACATGTACTTTATGTTTCTACAAACGTCTTTTTTAAATTTTGGAGCCACGATGGATAGTTAAGAGCATCCCTGTGATATTCTTCACTCGTGGCTGTAATTAGATTGGGACATGACTTGAAATCATTTTGATAATCTCTTGATACATCACTAATGTTTGTTGACATCATTTTGAGTTACTTGAAAATATTTGGAACATATGTTTAAGTGTTACACCAGCTTTAATTTATTGTAATCACTCAAGCTTTATGAAATTATTTACTTTTAACATAAATAATACATTGAGATTTGATTGTATAAAGAGTGAATAACAATGCTATTCATATTTGCATATGGAAATAAAATCTAATCTGGAGCATTGGCATGATCAAGTAAAAATACCCATACAGAAGAACCCGGTTATGTCGATGGCCTAGGGGTTTGCCAAAAATCGTCAAGATAACCGATGATCAAGATAAACAAAAACTAATATGGCGGCAAAATATTAATGTGCTTGAAATTTCTTTATGTACATGATGTGCGTTAATTAGTGATGGGACGCTTAATCGGAATATCGGGACCCTAATATTTCTTCACTCTTTCCTAAGGTTGTTAAGACCCGGTTTAAATATAACCCTTTGTTGTGTTAGCGCTGTTTTTTCCCTAGTTTACTAGTACATAACGAATTCAGCTACTCCTGCCATGTGTAACCTACACATCCCCTCGTTTTCCCGAACCATTCTCTTCCAAACCATCTTCCTTGGGTCCGACCCCTCAGCTTACAATTCCTTCTGTAACTTGATGCTAATCGGACTAACCAACAACAATGGTGTGGGAGATTGAGAGTGGGGGTGGATAAACTGTCTGTAGTCTGTTATATTATATATCCTAAAATCTGGAGAGCCTTGTTTACAGCCTTGTTTTAAGCACCCTATGATTTTGGTATCGTCCCATCACTAGCGTTAATAAATGATAATGTACATGAAAGTGTTTTTGGAGGTTTTTTACACAACAGCATTTCTGTTATTTGTTTGATGAAGCGATCGGCATGCTATAAAAATGTACATATATGTTTGCTAACAACAAAAGGCATATGTGCACCAACTAACAGCAGAAATTTACTAATATAAAATAAAAACCAATGTCGATACAAACCTTTATTTTCTTTTCTAAAGATATTCGTTTATCTTAAAAAATAAAATGATTAATGCATCAGGAAATGAATTAAGTTTAATAATAATATAACATGCACTGCAAAATAATGACGATTATAGACCGATAATGCGATTTTCGAGCACCTCGGGTGAATACATACTCGATTGAGACGCCTCAAACCAATTCACACACGGATCAAAAGTGAAACAAGATAAAAACATCCGGTAATTTTTATTGAAATCTTGTAGGATCACCCAATAGCCGGAAGTCTCGAGGAAAGCGAGATTTTGATGCTTTTTTTTTGGACTAAAAATGCGATATTGCGTCGCTAGGCGAACAGATGGGGATCAAGATAACCAACTTTAAGTTGCAAATTTGGCCCTCTTTTCTGCTCGAGATATTAGGGTTCGGCGACATAAAAGAATCGACATAACCAATGAGAAAATGCTAAGACAAAGAGAGAACTTGACGGTTCCAATAAAAAATGTCGACTTACTAGGGTTGGTGAGTTAAGCGTGGTAGAGATAAGTGGGTTCTACTGTATTAGAATTAAAATAATATTTAGGGACTGTCCATAAATGACATCACACGATTTTCACTCCCCCTCCCCCCTCGTCATGAGTTATCACAAAAACTTAGACCCCCCACCTTCAATATGATGTCACAAAGCTTTGCCCACCCCCACCCCCCACTCCATAAAAACTGTAATTTCTGTTTTAAAAAGAGCGTGTATCAAATCACTTTTTTGTTATTTAAGTATGTATTTAATTTAATGTAAGGTTGCACTCTAATATCATAACACGCGTGAAACCATGTAAAACGTCATAAAATAAATTGTAAGAAATTAAATATTTAACAGGAACTTTTATTTAAAGTTGCGAGTTTTGATGCGACGTCACATTTCTCAAACTCCCCCTCCCTCTCGTCACTCATCGTCACAAATGTGTGGACCCCCCTTAATGCGTGATGTCATTTATGGACGGCCCCTTAGAAAAAAATATAATTTTTAACTTTGACTACAATGCTATTCTATCTTATAATTTATTTATTGCCATCTTTCTCAATATTTGATTCATCTTGATAGTAATTAATTTTGTGTGTACATTTCAAAATTTGAACATTTGTGAAATTTATATTTGTACAACTTAGACTGAATGAATGCTAAAATAAGAAATCTTCTTTCTAATAGATTGGATTGGGAAATAGGGAATACTTGGCGATATTTTTTAACTTGCTGTTACCAATATTCTATGAGGTTAGTTGAAACATATTACATTTTAATTTATTGACTTGACAAATCAGTTATTTATTTATTTTCAAATTACCAATGCACAGAAAAAACAACTTTTTTCTAAAGGATACCTTTATAAAAAATAGTGCAAACATTAATTTTTTTTATTATACCTTAATTTAGTTTGTTCATCAATCTACACATGATAGATAAATTGCAAAAATATTTATAAAATGGAAATTTATGCATCAAATGATTTGATCTTCTTTTGCGATAATTTTAATCTTGTTCTAAATGTTTGAACTGTGCCTACAATTCTTTGCATAAAATCAAAATGGCTACAATTAAGCTAGTCTTTTATTAAATGGCTGCTGTTCCCGTGCGCTAACTTCTGGAGTAAATTTCTCCTTTTAAAAATCAAATCTTAATATTAACATTTTTTTACAAGGAATGTTCACATTATTATGATTTTGTAATATGTTATAAAGAAAAAAATATCTGAAATACCATCCTTTGATTGATTATTAGTGTTTTTGTCTACTTTGCTACTTTTTTTCCCTTCCAATATGTTTATTTAGGCTCAATGCACTGAACTAAACTTTCAGAGCATGTAAGCTAAATTTACTGTATGGAATTGACTGTTTTAGATTTTGAATATCTTGAAACATGTGTACTAATTAACCATAAAATAAAACTAAATTTCACATTTTTAGATCCCTTTCTTTTTGTTTGGGGGAAAAAAAATATTTTTATTGGGATTATTTTAAAAAAAGATTTGTTTTAAGTTTTAAAGAGCTTTTCCAATGTTTCATTGTTACATAATTTTTTTTTAAAATTGGAAAATGCAGTACAAAAAATATCTTTATTTAGGTTGCAATTTTTATATATTGTTTTTGTTTGTTTGTTAAATTCTTAAAAAAATGAAATAATTTCATTATTATCTATGATTACTTACACAAGTTTCATATATAACTTTTTCTCATTTTAAGCTCCAGAAAAAATGTCAGTGGGAAAGTAATTTTAAAAATTTCAATGAATTACATAACGAATGAGAGGTTGAGCTAAATTACAAACAGACAAATTTTTATCAGCTTCCAATTTAATTACTTACATTTCTCCATATCTAAATTTATATTCTTTAAAGTAATTAACCAATCAGTCTTTTATATTTTTAAGTTTGATCCAGAGCTTGTGCTCGTGTCTGCTGGTTATGACTGTGCTCTCGGATGCCCTGAGGTGAACAATTTTTTCATTTAACTTTTGAATAAATTTCAGGAGTGGATTAATTTTTGTTGCTTTTTGAAGGATGATGAATAAGTTTTTTTATTTTTTATGATGTATAAAATAAAGCACATGTTCTAATTTTTCTTACTGAGATTAGGGTGAAATGGCTGTCACACCCGCTTGCTTTGCACACTTTGTGAATATGCTGATGCCTCTAGCTTCTGGAAAAGTGGGACTTATTTTGGAGGTAATCACTGAGAAGGAACAATTTTATGCTCAAGGAAAATAATGTCTAGGCCTAATTTCTTTGTAGAAAAAAAAAGAATCTACTTCTCTCCTAAATTCAAGAAATTAGAATAGTTTATGAGTAACAGATCTAAATTTAAGAAATGATAATTATTTATTAGTCACACATCTAAATTTAAGAAATTAGAATTATATATTAATAACAAAGCTAAATTTAAGAAATAAGAATTATTTATTAATAAAATATCTAAATTTAAGAAATTAGAATTATTTATTAGTAACATCTAAATGTAAGAAATTAGATTTATTATTAGTAACAGATCTACTTGTAAAACATTTTTTTTCTCTATGCTTTCCCAAAAATGATAGGGAGGCTATAATTTAAAGTCATTGTCTGAGTCAGTTGCTCTAAGTCTACGAGCTCTTCTTGGTGATCCTACCCCCAAGATAGCACCAATTTCAGCTGCAAGAAAAAGGTGAAATGATCTTTCTTTAAGAAACTTTACAAAGTTTAATTTACGATTTATCACTCAAAGTTACCTTTATCCAAGGATTGATAATCAACAAAATAGTACAGTTATTATTAATAATAATAATAGTCATAAATTGATAATTTATAGAGCGCCTTACACTTACAGCACTTCACATACAAATGGTAACACATATAATTATCAATGCATTCAAAGTGAAACATTCATATCCTAACTACAACATATAATGACTGTACGGTACACATAAGCTATGTTTATCATTTAAAGAACTGTTTGATTGTTGTTTAATTAATTTTGAAAGTAAAGTTTGAAGACATGTTGCAGGAGTTATTAAAGATCAGTGAAGATTTTGAAGTCTGAAAATACGCTTTTGTTTTATAGTTTATTCATACATTTTTACTTTGGAATGCCATCTCTTGTAAGGACATTTCATGTTAAACTTCTTGACTTTGGCTCATTTTAATTTGTTTCAGTTGAATCTGAATTATTAAGATTTTATTTAGATACAAGGTTTTTTTTTCTTCAATAATTAAAATGTTTCTATAAATAGCGTTGTAGAATCTGTTCTGAATTGCATAAAGATGTTGCACCCTTACTGGCACTGCTTAAAATATCAGGACTTTGTGAAACTTCAGGACATTCAAGTTGAACAGTATCCGTTTCAAGGTGTACTTCATTTGCCTCCTCTGTAAGTTAGACTCCAATGCTTTTAATGATCATAGTGGCTGATTGGTCAATCAGAGGTCAATTAGGAATCTTAAATTCCTAACCTCAGAGCTCTCTGTTAATGTAATTATTTATTACTGCTTCAACATTTACACACTAGATAGTGCACCCAGATCTTTATTGGTGTTGAAGACTAAAATATCCCTGCTATCAAACATTTAAAAATGCAGACAGGATAAGTTTTGAGTGTACATGATTTTTGTCCTGTTTGTAACTGATTTTAAATATCCGAAAACTTTTTAATTTTAAAATTGTTATACTTCAAAGTGGCTTATAATAATAGCTTCTAATTTATTATGTATAAAAAGATTCTACTCTTATTAACATGTTTCAAAGCAGAAAAAAAATATTTTAAATAATTCAAACATGAATTTTCAGAATTTTGTATCTAATGAATTGAAATTTTACAATTAGCATATTTTGTAAATTAATTGATTTATTTAAAGTTTTAAGGAATTTTATTGTTGTATTATATTCTAAGAAATAAAAAATAATTTAAATATCACTTTTATTTGAACCCCAGTAATGATATAAAGTTCTGCACGCCTGAAAACCGCCCAGAAACCTTTCCTTTGCTTCAGGAATGTACTGATGAAATAACTAGCACCCAACTTGAGGAAATAGACAGGAAAATTGAGGAAGCTATTAAAGAAGCTTCCATTTCTTTTACAAATAAGAAGTAAGGCTTTTGGTTTCATAATTTCTTATGTGAGTTACATTTTTAAAAAAAATGTTATATGGAAACACAAATGAAGAGCTCTGATCGATCATCCCATCTTATGACAGTCGGTGTCAGGGTTAATTCTCATCAATCAAAGATCAAAGTGCAATCTTGTTATCATGCACAAATAGCGCTTAACCGAACAGTAACAAATAATTGAACTGAAATTAAGACAGTCCATAAAATCCTATTTAGCTCTACAAGACTTAAGAAATATCACTTTGTTTGAAATAATTGTCATACTGTTGATTAATGTTTTCACAGGAGGGTATCACATTGTACTAGTTGTTCTGTATCGTCAGTTATATTAAATTCATCATTCACCTTTGAAATCATCATTAACAACCTCACATACTTTGGGAAGTTTGTGTGCATGGAGTTGTGATTTATATGTATCCCATTAGTCTGAAATTAGTGGCAGGAAAAGGGGGGGGGTATTTTGTTTAACTAGCCCAAAGGTTCCCAGATGTTAATTTTTATTTCGGAAACCCTGGTCAAATTTATGTTTTCACCAAGCGTAAAATAATGGAACTTTTAAAATGTTCTTCTTCAAGAAACTGATTATATTTTTCTGAAATAAATGGGTTCCTGCCCAGGACCATTGTGGCACACCAACATGCTGAAATAACAATTCTGAAAACCCCTGGCTGGGATGAAAATTTGGGAGTAAACGTACAATAATTAGTTTCAAAATGTATATTTTCCACATGGTTCAGTTTAAAAAAATTCTGCAATGCTATATCAGTGTGTAGTTTAATGTGGTGCTGATCAGCTGACAAAAACTGCACGGTATCTCAGTTTTGCTGATGGGCAAGATACATATACATATACCTCGTGGGTTGGGGATATGAATAATAATAATAATAATTATAAAAATAATCACAAGATTGGCAAGAATGTATCAGAAAAACTGGCGGCGATCAGAGCCTTTTAGTACTGCTGCATAAATATAAATTAAAAGTTTAACTACAAGTCAGGGGCGCCCACAGCTTTGAAAAAAATGGACGCACACCTTCCCGTCTCCTATCGTCATTGATCAGCCCTTCTTAATCATATACTGCCAAATAAATGCCACCACATGCCGTGACTCATATGTCTCATATTAGCAAAAGTACTCCAGCAAAACATAAAGCAAAACAGGCTTATTTTTAATCATGTTTTTCTATTTCACCAATATTTCAAACATTTTACGCAAAGAACGGGCTACAAACATAATCTAGCCTAAGTATATTTACCGTCATATACCTTACGTAAACACGTTGCTTGGCAAATCAGTCATCATTGTCAAAGGCAAACACAATTCTACGATTTCCTGTGGCATCGAAGTCTTTTATGACTTTAGTGACGTCAGGAAATATGTCGGTGTGAACATGCAGCAGTGCCAGAGCTGATAGTCGTTCTGATCCCATTGTTGAACGCATATAACTCTTGAGACGGTGGAGCGCCGAGAAGCTGCGTTCAGCTGTGGCGGATGTAACAGGCATTGTTAAAAGTATGTGAAAAACACTGTGCAAATGTGGGTATAAATCCTTCGTGAGTAAAAAAACAGTCTTGCAAAGACACGGCAGTGTTGCTGACTTCTCCTTCACGCGCAGAAAGTTTGAATTTCCACCTCTCAATCTCTACATCAAGATCATCTGAATTAATGAATGCCGCATAAGCTTCCCGAATTTTATCCATTTCATCCTTAGTTAGACTGGATATATGTTGCGGCATAAGCATTTCTGCTGTCAAACGTCCTGTTTATGCACAAATGCGGTCTTGAAGTTCTGTTATTAGGTGATCCAAAAAAGGAATTGTGAACATTTAGTCTGAAGTAATCTTGCACCGAATTTGTCGGTCCCTGTGCATTTGATATGTACTGTTGTCTATTGGTAACTCTTGGTGCTTTGACCTCAACATTCAATTTCTGTGCTAACTTGGAGGCCTCGTCAAACAATGAATTGCATGAATCGTCATTGCTCCGTTTCAATTTCAGAAAGTCCAACTCCTAGCACTCACTAGAGGCACGAACTAAATGATCCACAGACTTCAATGAGTAGGAAATCGGTTTCGTGTAGCGCAAGTAGTGATGAACAACGACAAGCGTATATATGAACTGAAAATTCTGTATTGATAATTGGAGACCGTTTGCTTTGACAGATGTTTGACTATCATGATCTTGAGTCAAACCGGCCAGAGTTTCAAGTATAATACAAATGTTCTCTTCAAACCTTTGAAATGTTTCATCATGTCGAGTCCACCTTGTAGCACAGAATTTCTTAAGTCGCGTTGAATCTTATCTTATCTTATCTGTTTACAGACGCTCCTTCTATACAGAAGATTATTGCGTCCTACGCTTATCTATGGTTTGTGTTTAGTCCTGCATTTTTATTAGAGATTTAAATGTTGATAAAGTGTTGGTTTTCCTGGATTCTTCAGGCAACCCATTCCACGCCCGAATTCCGGACGGGAAGAAGGAAAACTTGTATGTGTTTGTTCTTGCATACGGAATAAGAAAGGTGTTTTTATCCTTATGTCTATCTGAGGGTTGTATTAAGTTATCTTTGTGTTGTATTTCTAAATTAGAATTAATTGCTTTATGTATGATTACTACTTTGCTTTTGGTTCTTCTATCCTCTAGTGTTTCAAGGTTTAATGATTTAACTAATGGTGTTATTCTTGTCAGTTTCGAATATTCTCCAGTAATGAATCTGGCAGCTCTTTTTTGAATTTGTTCTAGTTTATCAATGTTTTCTTTGGTGGATGGGTCCCATACAGAAGATGCATATTCTAGTACAGGTCTTACCAAAGTGAGGTAGCATTTTAGTTTTATATCTCTATTACATTTGTTAAAGTTTCTTTTTATAAAGCCTAATGTTTTGTTTGATTTTTTAATAACTTCATTGACATGGGGATTCCATGATAGTTTCTCATTTATTAAGACTCCTAAGTATTTTGCATCTTTAGTTTGGGTCAGTGTCACGGTCGGATGTTATGGTGATAATAACTGTCTTAAATGCGCACATAATAGTTAATGTAGTGTGCGCACCAATTATTGTGCGTCACACCAAGACGCACAATGAGAAAAAGGATATGGAGAGAGAGGGCTGTTAGAAGCCGAATATGGAGTGAAACGTTCAGCGCTTTATTTTGGCCAGAATTTCTCTGAAAGCTGGTCTGAGAGATTTGAGAGTGAACGTGACATGGAGAGGACCGATGTAAAGATGGTGTATCGTGTTTGCCAATTAAATAAACTGTTAGATTATTTACATTCATTACTTGAAGTTATTGTTCAACAAGAGATATACCCGCACTGTTTGCAGCGGAAGTGTTCTGACTTTAACGTTAAATCACGCAGTGGCCAAGGGCGGACCTCGATCCCCCTGGACAACGAATCCGCCACAATGGGGGCTCGTCCAACTTATAGAGCCATTTGATTGAAGTCAGCAAACATTGATACTAAGATTTCATCTTAGTTTGGCTGTGTCGGAGGTAGCTGTCAGAAGTGGCTGTGTCGGAGGTAGCTGTCAGAAGTGGCTGTGTCGGAGGTAGCTGTCAGAAATGGCTGTGTCGGAGGTAGCTGTCAGAAGTGGCTGTGTCGGAGGTAGCTGTCAGATGTGGCCGTGTCGGAGGTAGCTGTCAGAAGTGGCTGTGTCGGAGGTAGCTGTCAGAAGTGGCTGTGTCGGAGGGAGCTGTCAGAAGTGGCTGTGTCGGAGGTAGCTGTCAGACGTGGCTATGACGGAGGTAGCTGTACCGGGAGTAGCTGAGTCTGTGTGACTTTCATTACTGCATAACAGGATTAACGTGACCTTTTGAATACCGGAGGTGTTGGCGTGACGAGGGATGTTGGTCGGTACTGGCTATACAAAACTGACACTGGATTGTCGCTACAGGCAGATTGAAGATTGACACTGAATTGTTGTTTTCAGAAATATTTATTGACACTGGAGTGTAGTGTTTTCAAAATTACTGTGGATATGTATTGGTAGATGAGGACACTTAAGTTAAGAGGTAAATTACATATGGAATTATTTTTTATATTAATGCATTTTGTATATTATTGTTGTTTTTTGAAGCACTATATTATAAAAATTGTTTTAGCCTAAAAAGATATTATATAATGGGGTTGCCAAATTTGGAGGAAATTAAACAAAGGGCCCTTGAGCTAGGACTAGAAGGGGAAGAAGCAAAGAAATGGATTATAGAGGCACACAGGTTAGCACAAGAAGAGGAACGGGAAAGAAGGAGGAGGGAGGAAAATGAAGAAAGGGATATTCGAGCTTTTAAGCGGGAGGAGGAGAGAAAAATGTTAGAAATTGAGAGAAAATGGAATTAAACATGGCCTACGCATTATATAGAGACAGAGAAGCAGACAATGAGGGTGCATATATTAGCGCTCTGACCACTCAGACCATTACTGGTTCAAAGAAAATCTATCAATTGAGATGCAGATACGATGAACCAAAGTGGAAATGTCAAAGAGAGTTCACAAAAGTTCAGCATAAAGAGTTTTCCAAAAGAGCTGCTAAGCCCATTACGGGAAATATTGCTCGCGAGACTGTAGACGCTAACAAAAATAAAGGAAGTAGAAACAGAAGGAAAGAGTTAGCAATTATGGAAAAGGTTAAGCAATCTGACAAAAGGGGAGAATCTGTAAAGAGGGTTAAAGAAATTGACAAGAAAATTATAGAATCCAAAATGAAGTTTAAAGAAACTGAAAAGAAATTTGTAGAACCGGAAAAGAATTATGCCGAAGAAGTAAGAGATGAAGTTTGGATGGATGCGGTAGAAAAAGAGGCCGACAAGGAAAAAATTCCTGGGCCAGAGAAGAAAGATGATCAGTCAGTTATAGTCGCCTTAATATCAGGGATAAAGGTTGAAATTAAGGCAGAAGGTACCGGAGAGGCAGAAGAAGAGAAAGTCACACGAGTGGAATATAATGAAGCAAATGATAGAATAACTGATAATGCTGGTGATACTTTAGAAAGGAGCACACATAGGGAAGAAAAGAAGATAAATCAGTTTCAATTAACTGATGAAGTGACTGTGAATATGATGAATTATATGGAATAGCAAGCTTATACTGCGAAGATCCGTGTGTCACGAAAGATGTGTATAAGGTGGTGGAACCAGTCCGTAGCATAATGTATAAAAAGGAAAATATGATCCTTGGAGGGAACAAAGACAAACGTAATACAGTTAGGGAGAATTTTCCTAAGACCAGAAAACAAAATAATCAAGGTAGAAGAGAACCAATAATAGAAGCTAAAAGGAAAATCAGAGAATCTATAAAGAAATTTGAAGAATCTGAACAAACAGAAAAGGAAATTAGTTTCCTTAAAGACCGGGATGCCGAACATAAAAAAGTTATAGACTATTTAAACCACGGCATGGAAGAAAGTAATAAACTCGTTAGTGAGTTAAGAAATAAACTGTCCGTTAAAGAGAAGGAACTAAATGAACACAAAGAGACATTAAGCAATCTAGAGCCAAAATTGTGCAATGTTTAAACTAGACTAACGGATCTGGAAAAAGAGGGCATAAAACAGAAATTAGAAATAGAGGAAACTGAAGTTGAGTCAATGAACTTAAGAAGGAAAATTGCCGAAATGGACAAAATTTTAGTTCAAAATGGTAAAGAAAAATCTTGTTTGTTCAAAATAATTGAGAATAAAGATGAAAAACTGGCAGAGATTGATGCAAACATAAGAATTGCAAACCACAAGACATCAGAGCTGAATAAGACGGTGGCTGATAAAGATGAACTATTGGAGAAATTACAGAGGGAGCTAAATGAAAAAGAGATAGAAAACACAGATATTAAAGAAAGACTGATACATAAAGAAGATGAAAAAAATGAGTTAACCCTAGAACTAGCACTTAAAGAAGAAGACATTACTGAAATATGGAGAATTGTTACAGAAAAAGAAGAAACAAATTATGATCTAAGCCTGAAGTTAATGAAAAAAAATTCTGAAATTGTGAACTTACAAGAATTACTGAGAGAGAAGGGGGAAAATATAATTGAAAGTCTCCTAGTTGAAAAGGGAAATATTATTGACCCAGATATGCAAGATGAGGTGAGGGCCACAGAAGATCAGTTACTTGCGGTAGCCCCATTAGTATCAGAAAGAAAGATGAATCAAATTGAGAGTTATACAGATGAAATTGAAGTTAAGGATGTGACTAGGGACACTGAAGTGGAGGAATTTACACTGGAACAAACTAATGAAGATGATTGGAAAATTGAGTGTGCTACTGAGTTAATAGAAGATAGCACGCCTAATGATGGAAAAAAGGAAATTAAGGGGCAAATGAAAGAAATGACTTCTGAGAAAGTAGAAGAAAAACAAAATGAAAACCGATGCAAGTGGATTGGTGAGAAATTAACTGCGTGCCCAACAATGCATTGTTGTGATTTGAGAGGGTGTTCTGCTAACCATGAATTTCTTTTCCATGAATGTAATATTTTGAATTTATTTGTTTCTTTTTCTTTGTTACTCTTAACAGTTGACACTTTTCTGGGTGGAAAGACATACTCCAGTTAGTTTCCCATTTTATCAATTCATCTAAGTCTTTTTGTAAAACTTTGCTGACTTGTTCTGATTTAATTGTTCTATAGATTATACAATCATCAGCAAATAACCTAACTTTTGTACCTGTTGATATGTTGTTGGGTAAATCATTTATATAAATTAAAAAGAGTAAGGGACCTAGCACAGTTCCTTGTGGAGTTAACCTTTATTGGTGCAGATTTAGATCCATTAATTATTACAGTTAGCTCCCTGCCCAAAAGGAAGTCTTGGATCCAGTGATGTAAGGAACCTGAGATTCCAAAGTAGTTACGTTTTTTAAGTAAACTAAGGTGGTGAACTTTGTCAAATGCTTTTGAGAAGTCTAGTAATATTGTATCTATTTGATCATTTTTGTCTAAGCCTTTTGATAGTTCATCTATTAAACCTATTAATTGTGTTTCACATGATCTGTTTTTTCTAAAGCCGTGTTGATGTGGGCATAGGGCATTATATTTGTCAAGGTGGTTAACTATTCTACTATATATTATGTGTTCTAGTAATTTACAGGTGATACTAGTAAGTGATACAGGCCTGTAATTACCAGGGTCTGATTTATCCCCTTTCTTAAAGAGTGGAGTTACGTTAGCTAATTTCCAATCCTGGGGCACTTTACCCTGGTTTAGAGAGGCTTGAAACAGAACTACCAGGATTGGGGACAGTTCATTGCTTAGTTCTTTTAATAACCTTGCAGGCAAATCATCTGGGCCAGTAATCTTCACCATGGCTTGAGTTTGTATATATATTTAAACGCTTGGCAGATGCTTTAATAAAGTTAACAGTTTCACTTACCGTGTTGTACATATTTCTAACAGCGCCCTCACTGCAAGTGTTTACAAATTGTGAGGGGAACTCTTTAAATTTGATATTTTTCATTTTGTTATTTGCTTTTAATATTTAATTTAATAATTGAGATCCGTAGTGCAGCAGTAAGGCGCTAATTGACTTTTATAAACAAATATTAATTTTGTAAATTTTAGTGGACGCACGTGCGTCCAGTGCGTCACGCTGCGGGCGCCCCTGCTACAAGTTGTTAATGAACCAAATTTAATATTAAAATTTTTACCGTTAATAACAGTAAATAAAATAGACTGTTATTTCATGATATTTTTCTGACATTTATCTTTAAAGGTTTTGTGTCACGTGTGACAAGCTGGGTTCTGATGTTTTGACAAGATCTTTCACAGGCCTGAAATCCCAAATAATTTCATTTATAGTATGTTGTTTTAATTATGTAAAGATATATGTGCCTATGACTTAATCTAAAAGGTTCTAATTTATATTGTCTCCTTTAAAAAAGCTCAAATTGTATTTTTTTTTAATGTTTTATTTCAAATAGTAAACCATCTACAGAAAACATGTTCAAACTAAGTTATTGGTTACTTGGTCAGAATGTTTAAATTAATTTATATGAGTTACTTTCATCCTAGTAAGATAACACACCTTGGCAGAAGCAAATGTTATTTTCACAATGAAAGTGGATTTAGCTGACATGTAGGGTTTGCCAATGACTGGGATCTTTAAATAACCTAGCTATTACAGGCCCATATAGCTTCTGGTGTCTTAACAAGATTTAGAGATTTCACTTTTGCCCCTGTTGCTATGGGGTATGTTCATTGTTGCTATGGGGTATGTTCATTGTTGCTATGGGGTATGTTCATTGTTGCTATGGGGTATGTTCATTGTTGCTATGGGGTATGTTCATTGTTGCTATGGGGTATGTTCATTGTTGCTATAGGGTATGTTCATTTTTACCTCAAAGAATCTGTCAGGAAACTGTTAACAAAAACCCAACTGCTGAGACCAAAATCCCGCAAATTCAATCATCCTATAAATTGTATGTCAGTGTTGATCTTGGTCATGCTATTGTGATTGTTGGTCCACCAGTCCCTACCAACCATGGATGTCCTTGTTTATTCAGAAAGCATCCAAGACAACAGATTACATGTGACAATACAGGAGACTGTACTAAAAATTTTAAAAAGCCTCCATGAAGAGAAGACGATTGTCCACTCTACACATCTAGGCAAGGAATGTTTCCAAGACTAATAATAAGAACAGCGCACAATTCTGATTGTAGCTAATGTTTCTTAAAATTAAAAACAGATGCCATTTTAAACTAGTACCATATCCAACAAATTTTTTGAAGAAATTGTTTTAATTTTCCTCTTTTTTACCATCTTTCCAAAGGATGTCTTTTCTGAACTACCAAGTGCATCAGAAAGTATAAAGACAGCTGCTGAATGCATACTTTCAAATAAGGTAGTTTATAACTTTTATAGTTTTAAACAATTTACTTCATTAGAAATATGATAAATAATTTTATTCATAAGAAATATTTTGGTTCATAAATGTGGTATTTGATTATTTAACACTTAGTTTTAAACAAAGAAAAGTTATATGATCATAGTGTTTTTATTTGTTCATTGCTAGACGCAGTGTAGCATGTCGATAGTACAGTGTCAGAATTTCTATTCTGATTGTGACTCATCCTCTGGATCCTTTAGCAATCTTGATATTGCTATAAAGTTTATTTTGGATTCACATCCTCTGAAATTACTGATTATAGATCTAGGTACTTGTGTCGATGACCCCCCAGTCTTATTTGATCATTATTCAAGGTTTGTATATTTTTTACGTACATGAATATTGATTGTTAAAATACTTTTATACTACCGAAAACCTAAACCACAAAAAACAAATCAAGCTCACTTATTACCACTTGAAACAGTAAAAATATGAATTTGATGAATGAATTAACCTTCATGTATTTAAATTAACGTTGTTTCGTTTGACGAGAATACCAATAAGGCCATTTTTATATATGTTAATATTCCCACATTCATGTATATATATATATGATTTATGATAGTGATCAATGCAAAATCAAAATGCAATTATTTAATATTGCTCTGGCCCATCTTAAATTTGTTCAAGCCAAGCACAAGTCATGTATGTAATGGTGTAACTTTGAATCAAGCCATCTAAAATATTTTATTTAAATATTTTTTAAAAATTCCTCAAAGATTGTTTCTATAATTTAAAACAAGAAAAAAAATTAAATACTTCCAATTTTGTAATGTATTGCAAATATTTTAAACATTTTTTTTTCATTTCAGTATTCTTTACATATCTTTAAAATTGTCGGAAGAGAAGAAAAGCTTTAATGGGACAGAAGTCTCATCGGACCAAATTCCTCTAAAATTGTCTTTTTATCATATTGAAATTTCTTTAAATGTAAGTGGTATCAGATATCTAATTAAACATAAATTATTTAATTTACATATTTTGTTAATCTATATATGTCATTTTGATGATATAGACTGAGGAAAATTGAATGTATGTAAATTTTCTCACAAATTTAAAAATAAAAACTGATTTAGCTACTGTACACAACATTAGTTTTCAATATAAAATGTAAAACACATTCACATTTCACATACAAAAAAAATATATTCAATGTTTGATACAACTTTATATAGAAGCAATAATTCATCTAAAAGTATATTTACTTTATAGGAAAATTAATAATGAAGTTATTGAGTCATAATGATGAAAAATAGACTTTTTTAACATACATTTTTTGGGCTGACCCTTACTTCCTTTTACTAATTTTAAACTTCACTTCTTATCTAACCTTGCCATTTTTTAAATTATTGGCTTTGACAATGGAGCAGTGTTCAATTTATGAAAGTATGTTCTTTTGCTTATGATTCTTTTTTAAAGGAAAATGTATGTAATTATGGGATTTTACTATAAGATTATCGCTCTGAAATGGAAGATGATTACAACATTTATTGACTAGATCAAAATGCTATTTATTTAGTAGTTTCCCATTTGAAATAGTATTGCATTTTTTAAAATATGCATTATATCCCTTTTAAAATTTGAAACATTTTATGCATGCTCGAAGTTTAAAACAAAATTTTTTTTTGGAAGATTGAGTTTTAATTGTCTAAAATAAAAAAAATAATGAATTTAAATACGATCTTATTTTTAAGATTTACAATTTATTTAACATTTACTACAAATATCTTTTCTTTAACCACTGACAAAAGCAAGGTTGTCTTTTAAAATGGGTTAAATGTATTATATTAGCAGTTTATTTTAGTTTTAATTATTATTGATACACTGTTAAATTAAATTTTCCAATCTTTTTATTATATTTTTTTATAAATTATTATATAACCCTAGTTGTGACATACTTATTTTTAAAATTATATTTATAAGTTTCTGTTTACTTTGTAGAAGCAAGTGTCTGACAGTGATATAATGGCAAGCTTTATCCAAGTAATTATGCCAGTTTCCTATGAGGTAATAATCTTTGTTTGTTATCTGCTATATATCTATACCTATCTACCTATCGCTATCTCTATATTTATAATTAAAGCTTAATGTGGAATTGTTTGACTGTTATAGACATAAAAAGATCTAGACCAGCTTATATAAACTTTTCTATATACATTTTCTATAACTCTAGAATCAGTTTAACCCAGGGCAATTATTTTCCTGACCTCAGACTGTCCAAAATTTGTGTGAGCCCTGATATGATTTATGCAAATGTTAAACTGTCATAATTTTTTTTGCTGGTTAATCATATAGGTCTTTCCTAAGTAATATAGTTTCACTTATTGTTGAGCCTTCTCGTCCATGAGGGGGTTCCATTTAAGGGCTTGCCTTGTTGTACAGTCGAAACCGGTTAAGTTCGACGGCGTTGGGGTATGAAAAATGGCGTCGAGATAACCGATGATCAAGTTAAAACGAAAACCAACATGGCGGCAAAATATTAACTTGTGCTTGAAATTTCTTTATGTACAGGATGTGCGTTAATTAGTGATGGGACGATTAATCGGAATCGTATCGGAACCCTAATATTTCTTCATTCTTTTCTAAGGTTGTAATGCCCATTCATTTTTAAGGACCGTTTAAATATAACCATGGTTCTCACTCAGGAAAAAGTCGGGAATTCTTTAAAAAATTTTCTCAGCCTTCAAAGTCGGGAAAAGTTTTGACTAGTCGGGAATTTTTATATATATATATTTTTATGCCGAAGTAAAGGACTTTGATTACATCTCTGTGGTCATGTTTCAATTCCATTTAATAATAAAAAAAAAGTTACCAGTTTATAATCGTCTGCGCATGCGTTAAAATGTCAAAATTTTCGCCTCGCCTCATCGCATGGCGCGTGTGGCGTGGCATGTCACAGCCGCTCGCGTTTGCAATATCCGTCGAATCAGCGAATTAAAAAAAAACATATCTATATGGTAATTTTAAGTTTAATGCTTTTGACGTGCAGCATATCTGTCACTATCAGAATGCTCTCGAATTTCCTCAGTCAATCAAACTTGTAATATAAATAAAACTATTGCGGCCTTGACCGTTGATCACAGCACGCTGTGTGTTAGACCTCGGCCGGCAACTAAGTCTAAGCGAATTTTTAAAAAAATCATTCCTTATCAGAATTCGACCTACAAAAGTGATGACGTGTATATTATATTATATATATTTACGCTCAATTATCACTGACGCCTAACGCTAAGGGAAATCACTCTGCTTTTTTAAATTTTGCGTTGTAAGCAGTGCTGATTGACTCAAATAGTTATTTTTCGGTGCAGTAATTTGGTGCGCTGCTTTCTAAAATTAGTTTAAAAATCGTGTGGTGATTAGCACTGTAAAAATTATTATATAAATGCTTTGTTTAATTTTCAGGAATATTTCGTATTTATCATACAAGGATAAGTTACTTGGGCTTTTGACATAAAAAATAAAATTAAAAAAAAACTATAATAAAATACTTTATGTACATTTAAGAAATTTTAATATTACATATTTATCATACAAGGACAAGTTAGTTGGGCTTTTGAAAAAGGTGGGCGCCGATGGCGCCCATAAAAAAAGGGGGCGCCGCAGGCGCCACGGCGCCGCAGGACAAACTAGTATATATATATATATATACTGGAATATTAAGAAAATGATTTGATTTCACCGTCACGCGCCTGTTAGTCACAGTCACGTATCTTACTGGTAACAAAGCAACAATAAACTTTTAAAAGAATAATAATTTTTTTATTTAATTAAATAAAAACCATGATCGATTCTCGATACAAACCTTCATTTTTATTTCTAAAGATATTCGTTTATCTTAAAAAATAAAATGATTAATGCATCAGAAAATGAATTAAGTTTAATAATAAACTGCAAAATGAACTGCAAAATAATGACAGATTAAAGACCGCTAACGCGATTTGCAGGCACCTCGGATGAATACATCTAATTCACACATGGATTGAAAGTGAAAGAAGATGATAACATCCGGTAATTTTTATTGAAATCTCGTAGAATCACACAATAGCCGGAAGTCTCGAAGGAAGCGAGATGTCAACACTGTTATGAACTAAAATTGCCAAAGTGCATTGCTAGGCAAACATTCGAGGATCGAGCTAACCAACGTTAAGTTGCAAATTTGGCCTCCTTTTGCATTGGCGTAGCTAGAACTTTTGCCCCCCGGGCGGTCTCCAATTTGCCGCCCTTTTAGGGGCCGTCCATAAATGACGTCACGCACCGAGGTAACACATTTGACGTCACATCAAACCGTGCAAGTTTAAATAAAAGTTCCACTTAAATATATGATTACGGACACTTTATTAAATGACTTTTTACATGGCTTCACGCTTGTTACGATTTTATAGTGCAGCGTTACACTAAAAACATATTTAAATGACAAAAAAAAATTGATTTGAAACATGTTCATTTTCAAATAGAAAATACGGCCTTTAAGGGGGAGGGGGGGGAGAAGCTCTGTGAAGTCATATTGACTAAGGGGTCTAAGCTGTTGTGATGACGTGTGACGAGGAGGGAAGGGTAAAAATCAGCCAAAATCGCGTGCCGTCATTTATGGACGGCGCCTTAAGTCAATCATGTGATATTTTTTTATAAATTAATAAACATGAATTAAAAATTGTAATTGAAACGAAGTAAAGGTGGGGAGTATTTTTACAATTGCATGCCCTATTTATGTAAGGAGTTATAAAAGAGGCCACATAAGATGCTATAGCTATAAATAAACAATTATAAAAAATACAATATACTTTTTTAAGAGGCCACAAATTATTTAGGTCGCAGGTCGCCCCAATGAGACAAAACATATTCTAAATTTACACCCAAAAAACATTACCAAATAATATGCTTTTATTTTTTTATTTCTAAATATATGATATTTTTTATAAACAAAGAAATTGTATACATTAGTATGTAAACATTTATACATTTACTTACCTAACTTTCATAGTAGAAAAATCGTGTATTATGCTATCAAAATTTAAATTATTTGTAATATCTTTTGTTCTATGCAAGATTTTGCAATATTGCAAGATTTTGTTGTCTTTAATCGCTCATTGTGGAACAAAGATAATTTTTTTATCAACTTCAGTTTGGATAACTAGATACACTGATAGCAATTGTTGAAAAAATCCTTTGCAAATTATAATGTTGGGCACAGAATTTTCAATCTATACTATTGAATATATTTTAATAGATCAAGGGGGCCTTTCCCCCCGTTTTTTCTAACATAATGCCTGTTCTTTTAGTGTAGGTACAGCCCGGGCTGGTCTTAGGCCACTGCAACCTATTCGCTCGCAGTGGGCCCTGCGCTTTCATGGGCCCAGCCTATCTTAATTTTCACTTATTATCCTCATTAATATCTTATGTTCTTGCCATAAATCTTAATAATTTTCCAAAATAAAGACGACTTAAAATTATTTACACATTACTTAAATTGGATAGGTGTAAAAATTTTAATGAATAGCCGTATTTTAATGAAAACACAAATTATAATATGTGCTACTTTAATGCGATAAAAACTAAATAAATTTAATTTTTAGTAAGTTACCTTACAATAATTTTCTAAAAACTGAAACAGTAATATAAATCACTACTTGCAAGTTAAACACACTATTTGATCCACCATGCCATGTAGGTACTTGTTAGCGCATCATTCTGCGCATGTCCAAATTCCACGCAAAATCTGCACATATTATTCTGCCCGGCGTTGATGTGTTTTGTTGTTTGTTGTTATTGTTGTTGTTTTGGTGCAGTTTTCTTATAAAAGCGCCATCTGTGACATTTACCGCTTAATTTTCCAAACAAATCTATACCTTTTTGAACGATTTAAATTTTTGAACGGTTTTACGTTAGCTATAACAACCACTATGTAATAAAACAAATGTTGCGTGAATGCATTTATTAAGACTCGAAGTTAAGAATATTTTTGTTTCACCTTGGTTTTCCCCCTTCAAAAGAAAAAAGGCGGTTGTCGGGAGTGGCTTTACTTTTCAAATGCCCACAAATGCCGCCCCCTAAACGTGTGCCGCTCGGGGCGGACCGCCCCCACCCCCCCAAGCTACGCCACTGCTCTTTTGTGCTCGAGGTATTAGGTTTAAAAAATCAAATTAACCGATGAGAAAATGCTAAGACAAAGAGAGAATTTGGCGGTTCCAATAAAAAAAATCGAGTTAGTAGGGTGGTCGAGTTAACCGAGCTTGAGTTAAGTGGGTTCAGCTGTATTAGAAGCAGGTTTTCTTAATGTAAGACCAATCCACCTCCACCGCTTCTGAAGAATCTCTTCCTCAATGGGCTTCTATTTTGTCCGCTGCCACAGTTCCGGGTTGCTGATTTTGTCCGGCCAGGGAATTCTGAGAATCCTTCTTAGACAATTGTTGATAAAGGACTGGATTCTGGTCAGGTTTACGGCCGTTGTTCTCCACGTCTCGGCTACATATAGCAGCACAGGTTTCACCATAGCGTTAATATTCCTTACTTTTAACTTGCTGCTTAAGTTGTTGGAGACCCAAACATTCTTGAGTTGTTGGAAGGCTGCTCTTGCTTTTCCGGTCCTTATTTTGACATCAGCGTCTGTACCGCCTTGTTTATCTACCATGCTGCCAAGGTAAGCAAAACTGTCCACCTCCTCAAGGACTTCTCCTTCAAGCATGATTGGTGATGTACTGGTGGCATTAACCTTGAGGACTTTACTCTTCCCTTTGTGTATGTTGAGACCCATGCTAGCAGAAGTGGCTGCGACAATGTTTGTTTTCTCCTGCATCTGCTGTTGGGTATGTGCAAGAAGGGCAAGATCATAAGCAAAGTCAAGATCATCAAGTTGATCCCACAAAGTCCATTGGATGCCATTCCTTTTCTGCTGTGTAGATGTTTTCATCACCCAGTCAATGGCTAACAGGAACAGGAAAGGTGACAGCAAGCAACCTTGTCTCACACCAGTCTTCACCTGGAAAGCATCTGTCAACTGTTGACTATGGATAACTCGGCAGTTCATCCCTTCGTAAGTGTTTCTGATTATATCAGCAATCTTCTGTGGCACCCCATAATGCCTTAGCAATCTCCACATAGTTTGCCTGTCCACACTGTTGATGGCCCTCTCATAGTCAACAAAGTTGACATAGAGAGGTGAGTTCCACTCTAGTGACTGCTCTAGAATATTGCGCAGTGTCGCTATCTGGTCAGTGCAGGATCTGTTGGTGCGAAAGCCAGCTTGTTGGTCCCGCAGCAGAGGGTCTGTAGACCCTGCTGTAGTTTCACTTATTACAATGCATTATATACCCTGTCTTGTTTAAGGAACTTCTTCCAAAGTACATGTAATTACATTTGCAATAAATGAAAATAAAATTTGCCACACTATAATCATTGAATCATTGGCGGCTGGAAAGTGAAGTCAATAGTGCGCTCGCCACACAAGCTGAGGTGCGTAGGATCTAGCCCACTTTAAGCCACAATAAAACATGTTGATGAATGACTATTGCTAAACGTCCTGAGTTGGAGAGGAGATGGGCGTTGCCAAGTCTACCAAGCCCTGAGAAAGTTATAATGGAAACATTAGAACCCCCTATGACCACGAGGTTATGGGACACAAAAAAAAATCATTGAACACTGCTATTAAATAAAATGAAATGAAGGAATAATAATTGAACAATAATATTTTAATCAAATTTAAATGTGAAAAAAATCTTTTGCTTCAAAACTTTTGGTTCAATTTTTAAAATAAAATCCAAATGTTTTGGTTGGCAATTGTGTCCAAACTCAGCCCTCTACAAAGGAGGTGATTTATCATTTAGTTCTTTGTCATTTCCCCTTGTTTCTAATTAATCACTTTACCCAAAGCCATATGTAAACATTTGTTTGAATTTGTATTACTTGATAACATACTATGTAACCAATCATTCAATTTTTTTTTAAAATGACAATGATATGTGACTGTCATTAAATGTATTTATTTAAAAAACTTGATAAAAATAAGCGGACTATATTATGATGAACATATAGAATTAGAAAGTCACTTACTTTCTGCTGAGCATTATACAGTCATTCCACGATGGTATGAGAGGCACGGTGCAGTATGACGGTTCAACTTCCCCTCAATTTGATATCCTCAGTGGAGTCAAACAGGGCTGCATCCTCGCCCCGACACTCTTTGGCATCTTTTTTGCCTGCCTTAAGAAACATGCCTTTGGATCCTCAACCGAGGGGATCTATCTTCATACACGTTCTGATGGTAAACTATTTAATCTGGCCAGGCTGAAGGCAAAGACGAAGATCCGAGAAACGGTCATCAGGGACATGCTTTTTGCAGACGACGCTGCCATTGCAACTCACAACGAAGCTGATTTGCAAAGCCTGATGGACCGCTTTGCCAAGGCCGCCAGGGACTTCGGACTAACCATCAGCCTCAAAAAGACCAACGTGATGGCCCAAGACGCCGACCCACCCAACATCACCATTGATGGCTGCCAACTTGAGGCCGTGGAACGTTTTACATACCTTGGCTCCAACATCACCAACAACCTGTCCCTTGCTTCAGACCTAGACGTAAGGATCGGCAAGGCCTCCACAACTATGGCCAGGCTCTCAAAAAGAGTATGGAGCAACAAAAAGCTGACCATCAATACCAAAATTGCTGTCTACAGGGCATGTGTGCTAAGCACCCTCCTCTGTGCCAGTGAATCCTGGACCCTATACTCCAGACAAGAAAGGAGATTGAGTGCTTTCCACATGCACTGTCTCCGGCGCATCCTGGGAATCACCTGGCAGGACCATGTCACCAACAATGAGGTGCTACAACGGGCAAAAATCCAAAGCATGACAACTCTTCTTCGCCAGCGTCGACTTAGGTGGTTGGGACATGTGCGCAGATTGGAGGATGGCAGAATCCCAAAGGACATCCTCTATTCTGAGCTAGCCAAAGGAAAGAGGACCACAGGCCGGCCTCACCTCTGTTACAAAGATGTGTGCAAGAGAGACCTCAAAGCTATTGGCATTGACATAAATAGCTGGGAGGAACTCGCTGGGGACAGGTGCAGTTGGAGACAGGCATTGACTGCTGGGCTAGAAGCAGGAGAAAGAAACCTGCAACAGGTCGCAGACGAAACTCGCCTAAAGAGGAAAAGCAGAGCAATTCAGCCAACCACTAGCACTACCTTTCAGTGTCAGAAGTGCAGTAAAGGCTGCCATTCGCGAGTGGGCTTGTACAGCCACAGCAGAAGCTGCAAGATCATGTGCGTAAATCCCACAGGAGCACAGAAAATTCCGTCGTCTCACGAGACTTAAGGAAGCCAAACAACCAAACAACCAGAATTAGAAATGTTACATTTTTAAATTAAACACCTATAAGAGAATGCATACTTTCAAATACACTATATTATCTCATATAATAAGATAAATGTATGCTTAAAATGAATTTCAATATTAGGGATTCATATTGTAGGAGGAAAGCTCTGTCAACAAAATTAAGTAATAGATATGCAATATTCTGATAATTCATATGCAGTCATATTTTCTTGATACAGTTATATTTGCTGTCATGGGTTACATCAAATAATTTGGTTTTGTATTTTCTTTTGTTTTTTCCCTAAGGATAAAAATATCCTTTCCACTATTTATTTTTTGAAAATAATTAATTTAGAAGTAATGAGTAAAGTAAAACCAAGAGGAACTATTCACTATAATATTTAATATATTTATTTTCAGTTTTCTCCAGACTTCATTATTTTAAAATGGAAACATTCCGCTTCTGATGATAAGGTAAAAGAACAAGTTTATTTTATTTAAAAAAATTATTTTTTGTAAAACTAAAATCAAAATTATTTTTCTTTTTTATGATAAAATCAATATTTGCAGGAATGCCCATCATTCATTACTCCTGCTTGTTTGGGTCACATGATACAGTTACTAAAAGGTTTGGCTCAAGGAAAATTACTGCTGATTTGTGAAACAGAGAGATTCCAATCCTCTCTAAACAATGACTATGTTAATACTGGATACACTGGATCTTATAATGATATGGTTTCAAAAATGGTTGCAGGCTGTATAAATGTAATTCTTGGAGGGGGTTGTGGTCATCTTACCAAAGAAATTGCACAAAAAAGGTAATTAGTTGTACGAAGGATAGACTATTAAATGTTTTAATTTACAAAATTAAGACAGACTATAATTACTTTATATAATGAAATACCTTATGACTAAGTATTAATTACACACCTTTTCTTTCTCTTATTTTCATACAAATGAATTATGCAATATTTAAATCAATTTATTTTTATATTTAATAATTATAGCAACATAAAATAATTTGCATTCCTGATTTCTATTTTAAGCACAATATTGCATATTAAACAAACCCAAAATGTTCTGCAACAAATGTGGACAACATTTCAATTTCGATGTAAGTATACTGAACAAAATTTCTTTTTATACATATTAATCTTTTTTGAAATGCATAATTAATAGAGTTTTTCTTTTAATGATTGGCATTTTGTAAGTGAGTTGTTTTTAATTGATTATTATTCATCTTCTTTAAAATTATCTAAAATCTTTTTTTTTCTTGAAAAAAAGAAAATGTCATGGCTAATGTCAGGTAAAATTTGCCAGTACATGTACAGTGGGGCCCACTTAACTCGAGCCCTGGTTAACTTGCCAGCTCTAATAAGTCGAAGTTTTTTTTTGGAACCCCAAATTCTCTCTTTGTCTTTGCATTTTCTCAGCGGTTAATTCGATTATTTTAAGTCGCCGAACCCTAATACCTCTAGCACAAAAGAGGGTCCAATTTGCCACTTAGTGTTGGTTATCTCGATCCCCATGACCAATCGTCAGCTTTTGAAAATGTTGGATGTGATTTTTTATAACCAAGTGAAGGCATAAAATTTCTGCCTCGCTGGTGACGTCACAGCCCGCTTGCCCATAGCGCTGTGTTACTAACTTAAATAGCCAGCTTTTGAAAATGTTCTTATCGATAGGGCTGAACCGATCGGTTCGGCTACTCGGCATCGTCCGATTTTCGTAGACTCTGAGATACTCGGCAATCGGCCGCGTAAGTGATGCAGAGTATTACGTAATTGCTCCAAGATGCACGCAGAATCGCATGTCTAAAACATTTCGTTTCGTATGGAATAACAAAATGTACCGTGTGCAGACTTGTTGTCATTGGCAACCATTCATCCTTCAACCTCATTTTGACTCTATTACTACTGCTTTGTTCTCATTGTTTCATTCATAAGAAGTGGCCGTGTGCAAAAGCCATTTAACTATTGGTTAGAATTAATTAAATAAGGTTCAAAAGTTCAAAATGAGTTCCTAATTTATTTTTGTACACTTTTATAGTGAAGAGTTCGCTTTGTTATGAGTCATATATAGGTCATGATAAACAAATAACGGCGCCTTTGTGTAAATAAAACCTCCAAATCATGTGCATGTCATGTATTTATTAACGCTAGTGATGGGACCCCCACTCTCAACCTCCCAAACCATTGTTGTTGGTTAGTCCGATTAGCACTCAAGTTACCGAAGGAATTCCGAGTCCATTGTAAGCTGAGGGGATGGACGGGGTGGGTTATGTATTTGTGTAGCTTGTAAGGAAAGTCACCAGTCACCAGCGGACCCTGCTTGCGCACGCGGGCGCGCACGTGGTGTGTCGGGCAGGACTAGATGAATTCCTTATACATGTAGTTATGTACTAGGGAAAAAAAAACTGCACTAACGCAATAAAGGGTTATATTTAAACTTAAACGGTCTTTAAAAACGAACGGTCTTAACAACCTTAGGAAAGAGTGAAGAAATAGGGTCCCGATATTCCGATACGATTCCGATTAATCTTCCCATCACTAATTAACGCACATCATGTATATAATTATAAAGAAATTTCACGCGCATGTTAATATTTTGCCGCCATATTGGTTTTCGTTTAACTCTTTGATCGGTTATCTCGGCGCCATTTTTCATACCCCGAGGCCGCGGACTTAAACGGGCCCCACTGTATATTTAATCATTAAAACAATAATTTTATATGTATAGGGTGGAATATCATATAAATTTTATTTGATACAATTATTTACAGTTATTTTCAATGGAGATTGGGTAATAAAGGAACGTATTCAGAAAACTGTACTAAAAAAATTTATGTTGATTTTTCAATGTATCTAGTCTAAAATTCCAGACATAATAATATTCACTATGCAAAATCATTCACTGACAGATATATTTTTCTTTTCAGGTAAAATTCCTGTGATAAATAGTCAATGATTGTAGTTTTTTAAAGGGTTTTCTACTGAAAAATGTCAGACTGGCTCTTATGTTGTAACACTGGACTTTTTAAAATTAATTTACTACCTATATTTACTTTTATTTTTTATGATCTATACATTTTAAAAAACCACTTATATTTATGTATTAAGAATTTTATTTAGCTATTGCAATTTGATGTATTTGTAGATTATGTATATTTGCACAAGAATTCTAAAAACCAACATATACAAACATAGTGCTGTACTTGTATAAATATATTCATTAACTTATTTACACACGTCTCCAATCAGAGGCAGATCTTTTTTTGTGACAGAGAATGCAATATGTTCTAGTATTTATTAACTTGCTTACCGTACTGCCTAAAATTTAATCATTAACATTGCTTTTTTATGTGCTTTGTGACATAATTTTTATGTAATATGAATTTATTTAAATTATATAAAAGCAAGCTTAGGCACTTTCTGGTCAGAATGAAGTGATGATTTTGGAGAGGTACTATGTCAGTATACATGGTGGATCTCCTTTAAATTGAAGATTTTGATATGTAATGACCAATTTGTATGGTGTGGTTTTTTCCTGGGACTTATTTTGGGGATTTCCTAAATATAATTACCATATATACTCGTTCTATAGCCCGTTTGTTCTTAAGCCGACCCCCCCCCCACTTTTGGAAGAGAAAAGTATTAAAAGTGTATAACCCGATCGCAAGCCGACCCCCCAAAAATAAAGGACAGCTTAAACAAAATGTGTACACATTTTTTTAAAACTGCAAGCTAAATCGGTCATTATGATTGTTTACTATGTACTGCCTATCTTTGTCTTTGTGCTCTTTGTTAAGCAAGAGTTACCGGTATTTTTAAAAAAAAATGCTTTGGTAAACGGTGACAAAAGCTCGTACATTAAAATTCGTTGTTAAAAAAAAATGTGTAAAACAATTTATCAAAACGTTCACAAAAATAAATAAAATGATTAAATAAGGTAAGTGCTGATTCTTAATAATACATTATAGCTTCTGATAGAGCAGTCGAATCTTGTAGAATGTAGAACAGGACATTGATAATCTACAATAACAACACCCATATTCAATATCCATGCAGAAATCCCCTATGACCCGCTCATAAGCCGACCCCCCAACTTTTTCCCCTAGATTTTGTCCAAAAAAGGTCGGCTTGCGAATGAGTATATACGGTATATAACACAAGCTTATTACTTGTTTCTAGGAAATAGTTCTGAATTCAACTCAGAACTTTTCCGACCTTGAGCTGTAGTAGGTGTGTCATTTCAAATATAGCAATAGCAAACAGGTAGGTTAGTGTTCTTATTCTAAGCTCACACTAATAATGTAGATTATATCTAACCCAATTGAGGTAGAAGGAAATTTCTTAACATTTACCAATTTATCAGATTTGACAATCAATCCTAAGTGGTTGCCCTCTATCGCAAAGTATCTTTGCCAAGGAGGCAAGGCAAGACATGATCAAGAAGTTCATTCCCCCATAATAAAAGGGGGTCAATCAAATAATTCTTAATGATATCCTGTGGTTTCATTGTTGACTTTACAATAACACCAAGGAGAATAACTCAATCTACGAAATGAAAATTGCAGTTATTTTTATAGACTACTGAAATTTATACCGATAATTTCAGAGAATAGTTTAATTTCATGACAATGGTTATTTTAAAAGATTAAACATTGTTAATTATTTATTTATATGTCTATCATCATGAAAGTGAGACAATATTTTTATTGTAATATGCAACAACTTAATATTTTATTAGAAAACTATTACTAGTTATAAATTGTACTTAATTTTATCAAAATCAATCATAGGTTGAAAAAGTATACGATATATTTCATTATTGTAAGTACAATGTATAGAGTTTTGTAATGCATTGTGTAAAATAAAAATTTAAATACTGTTACTGTATTTGGGAAGTTACTTCAATCTCCTCAGAGGACACAGGCTGTGTACTTAAGGATAATTTTCTCTCAATAGACCACAAATACTAATATCAAGAGATTGGCTTTGGAAATAAAAATGTATTTTATCCTTAATTTTCTTATATATAAATCCTTAAATGATTTTTCAATTTTAATGTCATAAGTTTATGACATTAAAATTGAAATATCATTCAAGTGTATTATATTGGTATTGTCATTAGTGAATTACACAGTCACTGGTCAAGTGCTTCCATGCATTTTGGGGCATGTTTCCTTGGGTTAAAAACAATAGGAAATATGTTACAAAGACATATTCTTAAAATAAGTTGGAAGAAAAATAACATTAAAATGCTATTTTTATTTTTCATGATGTAAATATAAACATGCAGAATGCTTACATATTCTAAGATTTTTTAAATCCAATTTATTAATTTTCACAATACTGTCTCGGGGTAAGCATTCTAATTGAAATTTCATCCACTGTCCATTGAATTTTTTCACAGATATTGTCAATGACATTAGATGTTAACATTGAAAATATTTTTTTTAACGGATTTAGAAAAATAAAAAGTTGAATTTGAATGGAATCAAACTGCCAGCTTTTAAATCTGATTCATGATCTGAGCTCACCCCAATTTGATTTTTAAAAATTTAAAAAAAAATAAATCAATTCATCTGCCTTTCCACTTCTTCCCTATCATGATAAATTTGGTTTCAATTCACCAACCTGTATTTGTGTCTGTCAGGAATATTTTGTCCTACATTTCTTTTTTCATTTAACATTTATGCCCACTCGAATGAAAAGAAAACAGCTTTTTAATATTCTGATCAAACCTAAACAAAAACATAATTTTAAATTAAATTTTATATTTAATAAATCTTTATAGTTCCAAGCAGAGATAATAAAAATCTTTATAGTTCATAGCAGACATAATATTCATTTTTTCAATTGTTAATCAATTCAGTTCCCTGCCACTTGTAATTTTTCACATTATTTGGTAAAACAAAATTTTTTAAAACTTTATCTTCTTAAAAAATTCAAACATAAAATACGTTAATTTATTTTTGTTATAATTACCAATTCTTTTTATTTCATTTTAAATTTTGTATCAGAGCAATAAACTATTTTGTCTTTCTAAAGCTGTTACGTGTTCAAATCCAAACTTTTAAATATAAAACTTATGCATATATTCTTTGAAAAGATGTTACAAACTGATCATTTTAGTTATTCTTAAGTATAAGATAAACAATGTGTATATCATGAAAGAATTTTAAGTAGCTCATTTACATTAAGTCTTGAATAACAGCAAATTGAGACATACTTATGGAAAATGTGTTTATAATTAAAATTTGACTTTGAAGTGTGATTAGTCATACATTTGGTACATGCATTGTTTAGAATAAATTTTTAAATGTTCATTTTCAACACCTTATACTTATTGCTCGTTTTCTAGGAATTCTAGTTCTGTAAAAGTCGTCCGTTAAGAGAAATTTTTTCTTACACCTGTATCAAAAGATTTTTAAAATATATGTTTTACCCTCCCAAGTGGTGGACTTCACCAAGTTAACACCTCAGATGTTTTTTCAAATCTCTGTGTCATTTAGGGCCTTAGTCTAAGGATCCATTTTTTTCCCTTTTATCTCATATTTATTTATTGTTATAGGTAGAAAAGTCTTATATTCTGTAAATTGATTTAAAATAATTCTCATTGTTTCACTTTAAAGGTGGAGCCATTACTATCATTTGTCTTAGTTGACTATAGTACCCCCCCCCCAAAAAAAAACACAAAAAACAACAGATAATAATAATTGTCCTAATAACATCATTAGCAAGTAGTCAAGTGGGTGAATATCTTTTACAGTATATGACAAAACATACCAACAAAACATTTCAAAAGTTTAGTTGGTTAAAAAAAAATATTTGTAAAAATAACCCAAATTAAAATAGAACAGAGATTGTGTAGGACCAGTTTTGGTGACCATTCTAAATTTTTAACTGGAAAACCAGTTGACCATGAACACGGTACATCACCGCTGTTGACACGCAGGCCAGAGCCCCTTATTTTGATGTATGGCATTGAACAACACATTTAACCTTGTATTTATTGCCTGAAATTTGATCAACTTAACCAAGAGATGGGGATGAACTTAACCAAGAGATGGGGATTAACTTAACCATGAGATGGGGATGAACTTAACCAAGAGATGGGGATGAACTTAACCAAGAGATGGGGATGAACTAAACCAAGAGATAGGGATGAACTTAACCAAGAAACCAAGAGATAGGGATGAACTTAACCAAGAGATGGGGATGAACTTAACAAAGAGATGGGGATGAACTTAACCAAGAGATAGGAATTAACTTAACCAAGAGATAGGGATGTGAACGAGATTATTTGCGAGGAAAGGGTCTGCAAAAAGCTTTAACTGCTCCGGTAGCACTAACCCTAGTCCTAGCTAGGTACGTCACCATCTTTTTCTTAAACTTAGTCTTAGTCTATACAGAAGATTATTGTATCCACAGACCATGCCGATCTGTTGGCAGGTGATGCAGGGTTCACAGGCCACGGCTATGAGGGTTCCAAGCTAATCCCAACCGCCTTTGTTTCCCTAACTAGTGTCAGGTACCCATTCGGAGCTGGGTGGACTCAGGGACCCTTGGCCCTGGAAACATATCCCTGACATCACTGAGATTCGAACCCATGACCATCGGTACAGTGATTTAGGACACATTTCAACTGCAACCTCTTTTTTCTCACTTCTTTCTTTTCTAGTGCATTTATTTTTCAAACGAATACAGTTTTAATGTTTAGAAAAATAAATTTTATTGCCATTTTTCCCTCCCGACTCCCATTGCTATTAAGTCCAGAAACAAAGCTGGATAACTTACGAAATAAAGGAGAGTATTATTACTCAAAACTATCCAAGATCGAAAAACATTATGACAACAACCATTATTTTCCAACTGATAACCCCAAGGGAGGGAATTCTCCAAAGTTATTTTGATGTCCCCGCCAGAGGTGTCACTAGGGTTGGTGTCACCCCCTCACGACTTATCCTATAGACCTTCCAGTCTGCAAAAGCCAAATAACGGGAGCATAAAGAATTTTTAAATTTTTAGTGTTAACCCTTGTGATGGTGTCACCCTGTGTGGTCCGCACCTCCTTAGTGACGCCTCTGATTCTCGCGAAAAACCTCTGGCATAACAAAATAACAAGTCGTGATTCTTGACCTTTCAAGTGTTTGAAATCGCGGGTCTGGTTTACCATGTAGCTCGGATCTTAAATAAACATCAGCCTAACTACAAGTGACGCGGCCATGACAGTGATAGCGTTCTATTAGATGGGTCATACCACTTGGGCAGTGATTAGGGTCATCGGTGGTTACAGCTACTTTTGCCCAGATCGCAGAAATAAGGTTGTGGTCCTATCGATGGTGTCGTATCACTGAGAGAAACTTGGGCCGCTAAATTTTATTCTGATCACAGTTGTCCAACGAATATCATTTACTTACAAACCACTTCCTTTTTTTAAACCACGTTTTTATTAACTTGCGTTCGTGTCTGTCCGCAATTTTTCAAATTTGCCAACGTTAAATTGAACCACTTCTGATGGTCCTAGAGAGCTCAACATTTTTACCACAGATAGATCTTGGATGACAATGCATTGAATCAAAATTTCAGATCGATCGAATGTACAGCAAATTAAATTATTGCATTTTTTTGTTTATCTCTATGTAAGCGTCCTCTACTGTTCACACTTCACACTCACGTGAGAAACGGAGTTAACCCGTGACCTCATCCCCGTGGTATTTAAACGTTGGCCGGGGGCTTATGATGTGTTTGGTAAAATTAAAGGAGGTGAAAAAAGATTTTTAAAAGGGAAGTTCAATAAGTGAAATAAATTGAATAAGAAAGCAGTTTTAATATGAATTACTGTAGTTTTTTTTTAATAATTGGACTAAAAATAAAATAAATAGAGGTAAAAAAGGATTTTTAAAAACCACGTTCTTATAAGTGGACTAAAACGAAGAAAACAATTTAAAAGGTATAAGTATAAGTACTTTGATTTTATATGACTAAAAACCTGGGACGGTGCCTCAAAATCCCATTCTAATCATTATATAATAAAAGGCAATATTCTGTCCGGTCATCGATAGCGATTGGTCCCTCAAACACACATGAATCCTACAGCCAATCATATTGAACACGTTTACGTGGACGTTCAAAACGAGTTATTTTTGGTGCAGTATTTCTTCAAAGACTTAATTTTGAGTTATGCGCGTTGGGATTTATAGTCAAATGCTCTGTTTTTACGAGTTATTTATTTTAACTATAATGAATAGTATCTTTGACGTGATGCACATGTATGCAGGTCGAGACGGCTGTTGGCGGTGAGTTACAACATGCCACCGAACGGTGGCGGAACGTCCTTGGACGGGCTTTGTTGCTCGTTTAGAAATAAAACACAAAGATAGGTGTTCGGTATAAAAATTAAAGATTCATAATTTAGAAGCCAAAAGAGATATGAGGCCGTCCATAAATGACGTCACGCGATTTTTGCCGATTTTCGACCCCCTCCCCCCTCGTCACGCTTCGTCACAAAAACTTAGACCCCCCTCTAAAAATACGTCACAAATCTTTGACCCCCCCAAAACTTTAACTTCTAAATATAACTTCTGAAAATAAGTATCTTTCAAATCACGTTTATTGTCATTTAAGTATTTATTATTTATTTAGTGAAGATCTATAATATTGTAATATCGTAACCCGTGTGAAGCATTTTTTAAAAACGTTTAACCTTCAGAAAACGAACTGTGTTAACATCCTTAGATTATATTTTATTTTAATGCATACAAATTAAACATTAACTATTAATCATCACGGTTAACGTCTTTGTTTACAAAAATAAATATTTGAATTTGAAGTGAAATTCTGCCGAAGCCAGAGCCGGATTTTTTTAAATGGCCAGATTCCAGATTTGCTGGAGCCGAAAACCGGTACATCCCTAATCGTAAATAGAGCTGTCAATATTGTTGAATAAAAAGCTGCGTGGGTAATCGTCCAAAACGCCGCATAATTTTTGCGGTCATGGCGGCTATAGAATGCAACCTAGCCACCATGCATTCACCTCATTTCACACAGTAGCTAACAGCTTATTCCTGCTGTAAATGCATTCGTCATACTCATAAACTAAAACTACAGTAAACCGAACATTCAAACAAAATGCCAACAACTATGACGTAACGTTCAGTCAGGTCACATGGCCCAGCAGCTTGAATGTTAATGTTCCCTAGTTAAGGTTCGTTGGTTCGGGTGCAAAGTATAAAAAAAAATTGTGAGCAAAGTTGCACAGCATCCATTTTTTTGTGCAATACTACACTATTTGCTGCGCGGTTATTCTAAACCGCTGCGCGGCGTCGGCCAGAGGATTACGATTAAAGTGAACATTGGCGGCGGTAGTAACTTTTAATTGATAAACTTTACAAACTGACAACTTTGTAGCCTACGTCTTATTAAAATAAGTTTTTCTGCTAGGCGGCATACACAGGAAATTTTAAGGGCGCGAGTTCGTTAAATTTTCAGCAAGGCGCGTCATCACCTGTGGGCGGGTGGTAACAGTTATTACATCATCAAAAATTTACAAACCACACCTTTAACTTTTAAAATTTAAATCAAACCCAAATTATTTTCAACCCTTTGTTTTGTCCAGATTTAAAAATAAAATAAAATAAAAACGTTCTTTTTTTTCTCGTTATTATAGTAAATATCTTTGAACAAATAAAATATACATTTTTAAAAATTTAGACTAGGCACTATTTTAAACTGGTCACGATAGGAGTTGAGGAAGGAATGAGAGGGGGGGGGATAGATTAAAAAAACAAACAACATTGGCTCGTCAAAATAATGTCGGCGTATTTCAACATTCAAAGAACCTAAATCTTTTTTTATGTTTTATGATTTTCGTTTCATGTTCAGAGGGAAAAGTTGTATGAAAATACCTTGTAGTTTGTCAAAACTTTATTTTATTTCTCTTTGCTAGATACTTCTAAAGCATTTTCGTGTTAAAAGTATTTCACATGGAATATTTCAAAAGAATTTTTTTATTTGATAAGTTTTTGCGAGCCGTACACATCGTAAGACGCATGAAGCTATATACAAAACGATATTAAATAAATTGCAGTTTTTAAGGCATTAATTTTAAATATCACAGAAAGGATACGTGATACAGACAAGTCATCTGGATTAAGATTATTGTCACTCGTGTCAATATAATGAAAGTAGGGTAGATTTAGGTGTCTTCGTATAGTACTTAGGTTAGAAATCTACATAGTTGTCAAATTTTAAAAAAATGCATTTTCTGGAAGGAACCGGTTCAATAATGGGCATATGTTCCAAGCGTACACGTACACATGATGTATTTTAATATATCTAGTGGATTGTAATGGCTGTTATATGTCCCAAATGAGTCTGCATTACCCCCAAGAATTCTCATTTTGACCCCAGATGAGGATATTAACGTCTGTTCGCCGACCTCTTTCTAACGGATGCCCGTCAGTCAATTGAGGGATTTTTTAAAAGTACATTTTAAAAATGTTATTTTTAAACATTTTTTAAAAAATTGATTAAATGCATTAATATATGATGTATTTTAGCTATTACAGCGCTAATTTGTAACTCTTATTAATTTCTAAGGCTCTTTTCGGCCCTTATGTTATACTTAACTTGAATTTAATTGAAAATTGAACCTGTATGGCATTGTCAGTTAAATTAAAAAACGTGTTTTTTGCCCCCCCCCCTGGAAAAATTCCTAGCGACGCCCGTGGACAACATCCTCTTCGCTATCAATCTGCCCATACATAAGAAAGGGTTTCATTACACACACACAGATTTGACCTCAGTTTGTTAAATACCTCATATTGATGGCTCGCCAGGCGATAATAGCTCATTTGAATTTGTTGATTCTAACAATACAGTTGTGAAGGATGCTATAATTAGCGAAGGTCGCCATGCAACGTTCCTTACAGAAGTAGATGAAAAGTCTGAAATATCAGTCAACAACAAATGTTGATCTTACATGCAAGGTTTTGACCATATGCTATTAATTAATGTTTACAAAACAGATTTTATTGGAATGTTGTTTTGGTGGCAGTAAATCTGTTGAATTGGCTATAACAGAATTTTGATATTATATATTGCAGACTATTCAGAATTCTGTACAAAAGATTATTGCGTCCGACGCGCTTTTCCCGCGAGAATTCATTTGGCATGCAGATATGTTTATATATAAAGGAGCATCGGTTATGCGTGGCTAGAATAATAGAGCTGCTTCTTTACTTCACCTAGTTTTTTTTCTTATCTACCCATAAT
The DNA here is from genome assembly GCA_944989445.1 of Ampullaceana balthica. Classification (NCBI taxonomy): domain Eukaryota; kingdom Metazoa; phylum Mollusca; class Gastropoda; family Lymnaeidae; genus Ampullaceana; species Ampullaceana balthica. Next base: position 564,506 of record CALYLW010000516.1, on the reverse strand, counting down.
GCAGATTTATGCACAGTAGATGCTTGCTAACACATGACTTTTATGACCGATATTAAAACATTTTTTAGAACAGTTTACACATTACTCGGTAGGCATACGGTAAGGAAGGCACAGTTGACTGATCTAGCTGAGGGATATTGTAATGTAACACCATAGTTTTCAAGTCACTGAATGAAGTCAGGTCGCTTTCGTGTCACTTCAATTTTTAATCTTACATAGCCTTGTAAAATAAGGAACATTAAGCGCTGGCTAGAAAATGCGAGGAGCTGTAATACTTATCTAAACAAATAAACCAGTTTCGAAATGCACCGTTTGTCTTTGATGAAGTTGTTGGGGATCTTGGTGAACTTGCTCTACAAAGAAAAAAAAATGTAGCGGCCGTCGAGTCACATCAGTTTGTAATCGCTAAGTGAATTGGTTAAAATGTGCACTGGTCCGACGCTTTCAGACAATAAATTTATAAACATGAGTCCTAACTTAGATTCGTTGAATGTCTGCGTTTAAAAAAGGACTCTCGTGTATCATTTGAAGCGAATTGATGCATTGGCGAATATTTGAGAAGTAATCATAAGGGGCCGTCCATAAATGACGTCACACAATTTTGGGCGATTTTTTACTCCCCCTTCCCCCCTCGTCACAAAACTTAGACCCCTCCTTCAATATGACGTCATAAAGCTTTGCGCGCCGCGCGCGCCCCCCCCCCATAAAAGCTGTATTTTCTATTTGAAAAAGAGCATGTTTCAAATCACTTTTTGTCATTATGTATTTAATGTAAGGTCGCACTCTAATATCGTAGACACGCGTGAAGCCATATAAAACGTCATAAAATAAATTGTAAGAAATCAAAAATTTAATTGCAATTTTTATTTAAAGTTGCGAGTTTTGATGTGACGTCACATTTCTCAAACACCCCCTACACATCGTCACAAATGTGTGGACCCCCTTCCCCCCTAGGTGCGTGACGTCATTTATGGACGGCCTCTTACTCAAAAGGTCCTAAATAATTTCGGCCAAGAAGAAAAGGCAGCAATTATTTCTAAATACATTGCATTCTTTGAAAACTATGAGGACATTCTGTCGAACTTAAGGTTTGTGCTGGCAGAGAACTCTAACATGAAGTTTGTGTAGAATTTCAAAAATGTCATGATTGAAGTAGAATTAGGAGGCATTGCTCTTCTGTTGCATAGTTGTGTTTCTTACATAAGGCGATGTTTGCGTTATTGGATTCAGCCTAATAAACGCGTTAGAAGTAATCTAGAAATAAGGGCATGGTGGTCGAGTGCCATGCGCGCTCGGCTGGCGTACCGATGGTAACGGGTTCGAATCCATGTTGTGAAGGCAAGGATTTGTTCCCGGGGCCTAGGTGCCCTGAGTCCACCCAGCTCCGAATGGGTAACTAAGACTAGTTATGGAAATAAAGGCGGCTATGAGTAATGCGTGGAACCCTCATTGCCGTGGACCTTTGAACGCTGCATCACTTGCCAACAGACCGGCATAGTCTGCGGACGCAATAATCTTCTGTATTGTTAAGACATTATGATAAACACAGTGGCGTAGCGTGTATTGGTGCTCGGAGCAAGACAAGCATGCCCCCCTAACTAATGGGCAGATAGCAATCTGTTTCTTGAAGCCGAAGGCGTGTATATTCATTAGCATAATGAAGAACTGAAATCGTTAAGATAATGTTTAACTTACATAGTTTCATCTGTATAAATATATTGTTAAAATGAATTTATCTCTGATAGTCCTTTAAACCTTATCACACCTGTCATCTTAAGGAAATCTTTGGGCACACTTTCGCAAAGGAAACTGGCAAAATTTCTGTTACAAATACGTGTTTGGCATGTGATCCAAACTGTCTTTTTTTTTAATATGAGGTATATATACTTATTAAAAACTTTATAGTATTTTAATATTGACTATCAAGTTATTATACACCAAGTTATTACATATAAAAATTGTTTAAGCGTTAACAACTGGGTAAATGGGTGTATCTTGACCAATAGTTCAAGATACACCCATTTACCCAGTTGTTAACGCTTAAACAATTTTTATATAGCTTATATAAGCAAAAACGACATTAAGGGCCCCTTGGGCCCAATGGGTACAACAAATTAACTTTAAAATACCTGTTTATTTCAATCTGTATCATAATAGATATATGTTGTCAATATTTTTCAAGACAGTGTAAATCATAATGGGAATAAGGTCTTTAATGCTTGCGAGGAAAAAAAAATATTGGGCCCCCGGCCCCGAAGGAATGGACATTAGGGTTTCAATGCCCCATGGTACTTTAATACGGGCTATTAATTTTGTATGTATCAAGTTTGGTCAAGATCCATTCATTTTCCAAGTAGCTAACGCTTAAACTAATTTTTATATAGCTCATATAAGAAAGATATTCGGCCCCCGGCCCCGAAGGAATGAACATTAGGAGTTCAATGCCCCATGGTACTTAAATATGGACTATCAAGTTTGTATGTACCAAGTTTGGTCAAGATCCATTCATTTTCCAAGTAGTTAACGCTTAAACTAATTTTATATAGCTCATATACGAAAAAAAGACATTTTGGGCCCCCAATGTCAATGTTCAACATTTTTTTAAACAAACCATTCCGGAAGCATACTCAACAATGTCCTTAAGTTTCATGGTGATCGGATGAATAGTTTAGTCAGCTATAGAGGACAAACATACATACTTTGATTTATATCAATATACATAATTCCCGTCGTCTGTATGTATGTATGCATGGGCGTATGGAAGGGGGGGGCCCTACATTTGAGAAAAAAATATTGAATTTATTAAATGCATTAATAAATGTTGTATTTTAACTATTACAGCACTAATTTGTAAGTCTTATTAATTTCTAAGGCTTTTTTCAACCCTTATTTTATACTGAACTTGAATTTAATTGAAAATTGTACCTGCGTGGCATTGCCAGTTAAAATTTAAAAAAAAAGTGGGATTTTTTTGCCCCCCCCCCTGGAAAAATTCCTAGCGACGCCCGTGTATGTATGTATGTATGTATGTGTGGATGTAACGGATATGACGTCATATAATAGTTTTAGGTTATGTTAGGTGGCGCTACGATAGATTTTGTATAAAAATATTAAATGATGTCATTGTTTTATGCTTATATTTTAATTTTTGAAAAGGGAACGATGTAAAAATAGGATTTGAGGATTTATAATTATTATGAAATACTTTGTGTGCATTATTCCATACATACATACAGACAACCCGTCACTAAATCATTAGCGGCGTATGCTACGCCGCGGGTCAGCTCAAATCCTATTAGTACATCGTTCACTTTTCAAAAATTAAAATATAAGCATAAAACAATGACGTCATATAATATTTTTATACAGACAACGGGAATCAATATACATAATTAACATAAGTAACTTATCCGTGTTTGATAATACGAAATATTAAACTTGCTGAAATTTACACAAAGTATCAATATACATAATTCCCGTCATCCATCCATCTGTCTGTCTGTCTGTCTGTCTGTCTGTCTGTACGTACGTACGTACGTATGTACGTATGTACGTATGTACGTATGTACGTATGTACGTATGTACGTATGTACGTACGTACGTACGTACGTACGTCCATACGTGTATGTGTGTACGTATGTACGTATGTACGTGCGTACGTGTGTACTTGTGTACGTGTGTATGTGTGTATATGTGTGTGTGTGTATGTGTGTATGTGTGGATGTAACGCTTTACTAATTTTAGAAAGCAGCGCATCAAATTACTGCACCAATGCATCAAAAAGTGTGCAAATTAAAGATGCGCTGTAAAAAAATATTATATGACGTCATTGTTTCAGGTCATATTTTAATTTTGGAAAAGGGAACAATGTAAAAAGAGGATTTGATGATGGTTAATTATAAAATAAAAAAACAAAGGGGGTGCCGTGGGCAAACAAGGATAAGTTAGTAACGCTTTTTAAAAAGGTCGGCGCCGTAGGCACCCTAAAAAAGTGCATTTTTTCAAAATAAATAGATTTCAGCTGAAAACTTGCGTCATTTTTAAGGGTAATACACTAGTATATATATAAAGAAGATGATCATGGAGCTCTTGTGACTAAACAACAGCCGTACTTCCTCAGCTGCTGTGTACCCTCAACTAACTTTTCTCTCTGTGATGCTCGAAAATTTCAAACATTAAATACATTCTTCATTAACATTATTTGCCTTACTATTTTACTAAGGTATTTAAGTCACTGATAGTTCATAATAATATTTCGTTCTGGAGCTCAGTATTTAAAACAAACAAAAACCATTTCATTCGCTAATTTATAAATTATTTTTTAATACAAAGTATTAGTCCTCTAACTGTCATTCGCCTTCTTTACGCAGCGGTGCTTTGATTAGAAAGTTCGTGACTAATTGCTAGGTGGTTACATTGAAACCATTTCATGTAAAAGCACGAGTTAATTGTTCTTGATGGTTTGTATTTAAGTTCTTTACTGGAGCTTATAGTATTTTAGTTCACTGGCAAGTGGTAAAATGTCCATGCAGACGCCGTGGGGCGTCAGAATTAGTGTTAGTTTAATTTATTATACGGGTATTTAAAAGTGGTTAATACTATGTCTGGTGACTCAAATTGACTGTATTGCAGACTTGCCCCTGAAAAAAGTGCCCCTGTTGTTCCGGTAAGATCTGGAATTAGTCCAGAGGAAAGACAGTCAGTTTGAGTGTTTTGGAGGCGAAGACATTTTATAGTGGACCAGTGGGCAGTAAATTAATATATTCATCTGGACACCAATGTTCCCTCTAAGGTTCGTTGGTCCGTGTGCGAAGTAAAAAAAACAGCAGTGCAAAATTGCACAGCATTTATTATTTGTGCAATATTTTACAAATTTTGCTGCGCGGTAATTCATAACTGCTGCGCGGCGTTGGACAGATATCTGCGCAGCCGCGCAGCTTAAAGGGAACATTACTGGACACCTGGAGATAGTTTTTTTTCTTTCTTTCTTTAATGAAAATCTACTTTGTACTCTTGCCTGTCTCAACGCCTATATACGAGATACCACAAATATAAATAAATCAAAGACAAGAGTTGTCATGAACCGAGCGTTCCCATAAATTCAAAGCCAGTGTGGGAACCAGGACCGGAACTTTCCTCCATGTGTATCCGTGAATGTGTCCACCGACGCGGTAATGAGGAAGCCCTGTGTGGTCATGGTTGGTCAATCATTGGTCATACAATCGGCGATACAAAAGTATAACAGTTTTGAAAGAAAAACAATTGGAATTGTTTCCAATGCAATTTTTATTTTAATTGTTCTTATATTATTTAAAGTCGCATCTTTTTTTGGGCCTGTCTTGTTAATATATTTAGCAAGTATTACTTACTTGTAGGCCCACCACGGGAATTAAAACTCACTTGCTGTTAAGTTAAGGACATATTATCAAACATTAAAATGGTGTAGACTAGAAATGCCTTAAAAACATTTGTTCATCTGATTTGAATGAAACGCCATGCGGCCTGCTGGTTGCTGCTGGTGCTCCAATGGAAATTCAGTCAATGCAATAAAAAAAATAATATGAAGGTTGGGGGCGAAGGGGCTGGTATGTTTATCTCCGACAATGAGGATTGTAGGTCAGGACAAGGCATGTGTTCTCCGCGTGTGTGTAACGGAGTGTTGTTCACTTAATGTGCTTGTTTCACGATGTTTAACTACAGTGCGCTCGAGATAGTGATTTTTTATAAAATAATCTTATAGAAAAAAGTGCATTTAGATGTCAACTTTCAATTAATACTATTAAGTGATTTCGTGGTTTCTTGTTATATCTGGGAACATTAATGACGTGTAGACCACGGACCCTTTCATGAATGGGGTCATGGGAGCTAACTCGACATGTTCTACACGTAAATGCACTGCTTTGGACGAACTCTATGCACCAATTTTTTTTTAAAACACAAAAAAAGTTATTATATATATTTATGTATATATGAATATGTATGTATGTATGTGTTTGTAAATATATATGTATATATATATGTATATATATGTCTGGTCACCATATCTATATACCGTAGGCCTATATGACTATATGTGTGTGTGTGTGTACACATACTATAATTATAGTATATATTATATAGTATATCTTATTGCATTATGTATTTCTTTTTTTTATATTTTTGTTTAGCTTTCTAGGCATTTAGCTTTTTTTAACCATTAACATTTAGTTATTATTATCTGTAACATTGCCTTACTTTTTTCTGTTGTGCTAAGTTTTTACATTGAAATATTTATTTTAAGCTTACTTGCGAACAATTTTAAAGTGAAAATTTCATTCTAATTCGTTCTGCTATATAGACATTTAACCAAATATTTTTAAAAGTTACATTTATTTTAAAATTTAGCAATATGTACTATTTTATCACTTTATTTATACCACTTTATCATACTGGACATACTATATGTTTAATACTACCCAATAATAAATTTTTAGCATTGGCGCGTTGGCCTCATAATTGTGTTACTTTGAGAAGAGTGGGAAAAAAGAACAAAGGGTAAAGTAGTAATCATACATATGGGGCCGTCCATAAAGTACGTCACGCTCCAGAGGGGGAGAGGGTGTGTAAGAAAGTGTGACAGTTTGTGACAGGGGGAGGGGGGGTCCAGCCATGTGTGACGTCACGCTGTTTTATATTAAATTTTAATTATTTTGTTAATAAAAAACAAAATGTTTGTTCGAAAGTGTGACGTACTTTAGGGGGGGGGGTCCAAGATTTGTGACAGTTTGTGACAGGGGGAGGGGGGGGAGTTAAAAATGGTCAAAAATAGCGTGACGTACTTTATGGACGGCCCCTAAGGCAATTAATTCTAATGGGGCCGTCCATAAATGACGCCACGCACCTAGGGGTAGGGGGTCCACACATTTGTGACGAGGGGGGAGGGGGGAGTTTGAGAAATGTGACGTCACAGCAAAACTCGCAACTTTAAATAAAAGTTCCACTTAAATATTTGATTTCTTACAATTTCTTTAATGACGTTTTACATGGCTTCACGTGTGTTACGATAATTGGCTGCAACATTACACTAAATACATACCTAAATGACAAAAAAGGATTTGGAATATGCTCATATTAAAATAGAAAATACAGCTTTTATGAGAGCGCTAAAGCTTTGTGACGTCAAATTAGAGGGGGGTCTAAGTTTTTTGTGACGACGCATGACGAGGGAGGGAGGGGGAGTGAACAATCGACCAAAATCGCGTGACGTCATTTGTGGACGGCCCTTAACTTGGAAAAACAACACAAAGATAATCTTATACAACTCTCAGGTACTATGGCGGATTAAGGGGGGGGGGCTGAACGGGCTAAAGCCAGGGGCCCCCGATGATTTAGGGCCCCGAACTTAGCATATTTTATAATAAATGTGGACACATGTATACATGAATTGGTGAAAATATGATAAATTAATAAAATCTCATCTATTAAAATGATCTCTTTTCCCACACAAATGTCTTAGCAGTCAAAAAACCTGATTTGATAGGCTCAATAACAGAAATTATTAAAGAATATTATATTTATATTTTAAATTGACAAATCCAAATGAACTCTCGTGGCCGAATGAGAAGTGCTAAGGTTCATGGTGCAAGCGGTGGCGGGTTCGATCCCCTGGTGGGGTGTGAAATTTTTTTCATATGTTTTTTAAATTTTATAAATTGTCTTTTACACTCAATTTTAAGATACCAGCAAAAAGTTATTTCTTCGAATTCGGTTTTTTCCATGAATAATCTTTTTGGATGAATATTTACAAGTTACAGTCTTATATTAGCTGCTAGCAATCATTTTATCTAAAGGTACACTGGCTGGATAGGGCCCCAGTTTGAATTGCAGCCAGGGGCCCCGTGCAGTCTTAATCCGCCCCTGCTCAGGTAGACAGGGATAAAAACACTTTTTTTAAATTCCCTATGCAAGAAGAAACTCATACAAATTCTCTCTCTACCCGCCTGGAATTCGGGCGTTGGCCCATGTCTGTCTCCTCTCACAATTAGGTAAAGTAAGCTTCCTTTGAGTATTGTTTACAATGCTCTGTCGTTTTATAAAATGTTTTATTGTGTTGAAGGTCCCTTAAAAACGCTAAAAATATAGATCTATAGATATCTGACCGACGCCACCAATCAGTTTAGAATTACGGCGCAGCAAATTTTGTAAAAAAATATTGAAGAAAAAAATAAAAGGGAGGATGCTGTGCAACTTTGCACACCAGTTTTTTTTCTTCCACATGGACCAACGAACCTTAGAGCAGTGGTACTCAAAGTGGTGGTCCACGGACCGATGCCGGTCCGTGGGCCATCCGCCGCCTGTCCACAGAATTTATCAAGAAAGGACAGAAAAATATCATTAAAATCCTCCATTTGCAACCATTAATAATAAACCTATCATAGAATATGTCAAATTTTCAGATATAAGCACATAAAATGAAACAAATAAAATAAAATAAATTGCACGTCGCTACCACTGTAGTACGGGTATAATAGTGCATCGGTCCCGTGAGCAATGGACAAATTCCTGCCGGTCCGCCATACTAAAAAGTTTGAGAAGCACTGCCTTAGAGGAAGCATTGGCAGAGAGCACAGTTTTTTTGTTGTAATTTTTCTTACGGCTTGGTGATGTAGCGTAGGGTGTAAGACAACATTGTATTCGACAATTTTATAATAATAATTCTTATGTTTGAACGTTACTGCTTTTCAAATTTCAAAAGAAGTCTGCATTATTAACCTGACACCTACGAAATGTCCTTAATGTCACATACTTTAAAGCTACTCACTTGATAGGAAATCTCAATTAATTCTTACTTCTGTAGAAACAGTGGCGTAGCTAGGGGGTGCATGCACTGCATGGTCGCGGACGGCACCGGGTAACACCAGCTCAAGGGGTGACATGAAATGATAACACCAGCTCAAGGGGTGACATCAAATGGTAACACCAGCTCAAGGGGTAACATCAAATGGTAATACGTATTGCACATTTTTAAAGCATACATTGTCCATCTAGCAGAATTTCATAAGGGAGGGATAACCGATCAATCTTAAATTTTCCACTGGTGTTACCAATCAAAGTGCGTTGTTTATTTAAAAAAACAAAACAATAACAACATAGAGCATGATTCAACATTAAATTTTTTGTGAATGAGGCTTCATTTATCTAAATTCTGAACAAACAAGGCTGACAGGGTTGTGTGTGCTGACAGGCTTCCAGAGATGCCAAATTCGATGCTATGAATATGTGAAACAGTCAGGCGATTCTGCCTAACCGAGTCAATTTTTTAATCAAAATACCAGTAAATCGAAGACATTAATACTCCGAATAAGTACCACCAGTTAATTTTTTTAGCACGATTGTCACATTTGCATTTAGATTCCTGGATTTAGTTGATACGCGTGTTTCCTGTGTTCTAGACAGTGCACTCGACTTTAAAAAAAATGATTTGAAAGTAATTATTGTGTTTGTTTTCATGAACACAACGCAATTAAAGAATTTTTAGAGTTCAACATTTGTTAACGCAATTTCCTTTGGGAATTGCGTTTATAGATTCGAAATGTCTGGCCAGTCTTTTCGAGCTTTGAACAGCAACTTCTCCTGAACCATGCCAGATAGAGAGGGTTCGGGTCTTTTGAAAATATGTTAAGGAGGTCCCAAGGATAAGGATGTGCACGGGCCAACAAAATTACCGAAAAGATTTACTGGATTTCTTGGAAAATAAAAAAAAACCAAAAAAATATCAGTATCAGTATTTTGTTAATTTCTCGTCAACCATAACATCTATCGGGTTGAAACAAACGCCAAAGGGTAGCTAATAATATTTAGAACAATGTTGGAGAAGGATTTTTGAAAAAAATCTCTTTTTGCTCGACTCCCGTAATTTTAGCAGCAGTTTGAAGATAGCAATTTTTTTGTTTAGTTTCAAAATTATTGATTTGAAAGTACCCGTACTTTTAATGTAATCTAGAATGATAGTTAATGGGGTTTTCCCGCTTTGTGAATGCTTATGTTAGATTGTTGCGCGGTGCGCATTATATTGAGTGTGACACATTCTTGGTGTTATGTAACGTGAGGGGATATGACGTCATATTGTGTTTAGTTTCAGAATTACTTATTTGAATCGACTTTTAATGTAATCTAGAATGATTTCCCTTGGATAAACATCTTTGTTGGAAATTGCGTTTAAATATTCATTCGAGTTGTTATTACTTGTTCTATCATGCCACACGGAGCGCACAAATCTAAACAGCCTAGTGGCTGCCTCGGTGTGGTGATACGATTACTGAATGCAAAATCAAATGGAAGTGTCCGCCACCTCAAAAAACAATTGTTTCAAATTTTATTAGATGATGCCAAAGGAAAAAAGAAATATAGAACTCACATATGATTTGTTCGCTCCCCAAAAAGCTTGACTTATTTTTCTACTGCATTTTTGCTGTTAATGTCACAGAAACAACATCAAATTTGTATTTGGGGTTTGATAGATGTTGGAAACTGAGACTAAAGCTAAAAAATCATGAGGCATCGGAAAAGCACCTGTGTTGTTTTGAAAAATGGGGAGAAAAGCGTCAGCACGATTTATGCTAGACAAACTGATGCATCAGATTTCACATTGAGTGAAGTGACATCGAGCATAAGCTCTTCAAAACTGATGCAGAAATCATTGCTGTAATGGACAGGGGGTAGGGAGAAAAAAGTGGAGGTATGTCTTTCAGAGATTGCTAGATATCAAATTGTTTCTTGGAATTCAAAAAGGTTGCTTTTTGTGGCCACAGCAAAGATGAAGCCATACTGAAAAGAGAAAACTTTCTAGAAATGGTTGAGATGCTAGCTAAAATGTGTGTTGGTGACTGAAACTCTATGTGATCCTCTTGAAAATTTCAAGGGGTACCCAGCAAATTGTATTTTATATACGAGCCATGATTTCCCGTTTATCTGCTACAATTACGCTTGGATTGATCTACTTGATAGTACAAAAAAGTTAAATGTAAAAAAAATCTTTTTTTAAAAAAAGGACACGCTTTTATTTACATATAGAAATTGCACTAAATATGTATAATACAAAAAAAAACATTTTCCCCTAACTGAAAATTGAACCTCGTACCCCCAGTGTCGGCAATCGATCACGCTTATATTTCGGCCAGCAAAACTTGATGTTGATAGTACTTTTTAAAGTTATAATAATTGTATCCCTCTAGGGCGAATTGAGGCATGGTTCATTGACGCAAGTGATAATATTTTATATAGACAAAAACTAAAAACCAAAAGTGCAATAATTTCAATACGGTACATTCGATCGATCTGAAATTTTGATACAATGCATTGTCATCCAAGATCTATCTGTGGTAAAATTTTTAGATCTCTAGGACCATCAGAAGTGGTATAATTTTACGTTTCAAGTTTTGAAGGAAGGATGGAAGGAAGGGTGGATGGATACAACATACAAACATTGTGACTTAAATAAAAGCGTGTAAAAAACTCTTTAAAATTCACGTCTGAAGCCCACACATCTTTTTAAATCCCTTATATTAACTTCACCGCCGTCTCTGTCTCTCTGTCTGTCATCATCTCATGGGCTCGGCGGGCGGAAAAACAAAAGTCGAAAATGACCCACTTCCAATGATCCGATCGAACTGAAATTTGGCACACGGACCCGTCTTACCTAACAATGCATCGTATCAAAATTTCAGATCGCTCGAACGTACCGTAATTAAATTAATGCATTTTTAGTTTATCCTTATATGAGGTATGTAATTTAAATTCACGATTTGTTATTGTTTTTTTGCCACGTGAAATTTTGAGCTGACGCATTGAGGCGACCCAACGAAGCGACGGGCGCTTTTGTTTACATTTTACGTGTCACTCTGAGCTCGGTCAAGCGAATCGGTGACCAGACTTTTCCCCTCTCCCCCTCCCACCCACCCCTCCCCCCTAGGGTTATGAAGCAAACTTGTGTTAAGACAGATTCAGTCTGTAAATGTTTGAAAATAATCAATACTGTTAGTTATGTCTCATATATAAGGGATTTATAGTCAAAAACTTTGTTTTTACGGGTTTGTTTTATTAAATCCCTTATATTAACTTCGCGGCCGTCTCTGTCTTGGGCTCGGCGGGCGGGCGGGCGGAAAAACAGAAGTCAAAAATGACCCACTTCCCATGATCCGATCGAACTGAAATTTGGCACACGGACCCGTCTGACCTAACAATGCATCGTATCAAAATTTCAGATCGATCGAACGTACCGTAATTAAATTAATGCATTTTTAGTTTATCCTTATATGAGGTATGTAATTTAAATTCACGATTTGTTATTGTTTTTTTGCCACGTGAAAGTTTGAGCATTGAGGCGACCCAACGAAACGACGGTGCGCTTTTGTTTACATTTTACGTGTCACTCTGAGCTCGGTCAAGCGAATCGGTGACCAGACTTTTCCCCTCTCCCCCTCCCACCCAACCTTCCCCCCCACCCCTCCCCCCCCCTAGGGTTATGAAGCAAACTTGTGTTAAGACAGATTCAGTCTGTAAATGTTTGAAAAAAATCAATACTGTTAGTTATGTCTCATATATAAGGGATTTATAGTCAAAAACTTTGTTTTTACGGGTTTGTTTTATTTACAACTATTTTTTTTTATACCAAACACCTCATAAGCGCCCGCCCAACGTTTTATACCACGGTGTTGTGTTCACGTGGTGAACTCATGGATGTCAACAAAGCAGACGGGTACCGATGCTTATATATAGACTATAGATAAACTAAAAATGCAATAATTTCAATACGGTACATTCGATCGATCTGAAATTTTGATACAATGCATTGTCATCCAAGATCTATCTGTGGTAAAACTTTTAGATCTCTAGGACCATCCAAAGTGGTATAATTTTACGTTTCAAGTTTTGAAGGAAGGATGGATGGAAGGATGGATGGATACAACATACAAACATTGTGACTTAAATAAAAGCGTGTAATAAAAGCGTGTAAAATGCAATAATTTCAATACGGTACATTCGATCGATCTGAAATTGTGATACAATGCATTGTCATCCAAGATCTATCTGTAGTAAAATTTTTAGATCTCTAGGACCATCCGAAGTGGTATAATTTTACGTTTCAAGTTTTGAAGGAAGGATGGATGGAAGGATGGATGGATACAACATACAAATACAAACATTGTGACTTAAATAAAAGCTTGTAAAAAAAAGCACTTTCAAACAGACCAAAAGGCTTTACTTTTTGCAAAGCGGTGACCAACCTAGAGGCGTTAAGATAGTTTCTGCAGACCAAAGGCTTTACTCTTAAAATTGACAAAACGGTGACTAACCTAGAGGCGTTAAGATAGTTTCTGCACCGAAGCGATGTCTGTTTGTGGAACATGCTATTGAAAGGTCACTTTTTAAATCAGACCTATGTAAAGTGTATACATACATATGAATGTGAGGTTAACAATTCTCATTTGTAAATTCACATGTATTGCCCCCCCCCCGTGGGGGGGGGGCTGGGATTCTTCATGACCATTTATTAAATATCTATTTATTTTATATTATATTCACAGTTTAACTGCCTAAAAGCGTTACAGTGTATTCAAACAACACAACGCCACTAAGACAATCTATCCAGACATTGGCTCCCAGGTCTGATCATCCTCACTGGCAGCCCTGGACAGCTCCGTCGTGGCTCGACGACTGCCTGGCCGCATCTCAACATGCTGCTGGACGCACAGTCCAACCTGACGGACAACGACCCAAGACACGATGAGGTCAAGAGCTCGGATGACGCCGACGGGGACGCCGAGGGTCACACGGTGACTATCTGCATCAGTCTTTCTATCGTGGCGGTGATCATTGGCGTGTGCGCTATCATGTGCTACCGGGAGGTTAGCCGGCGGAAGAAGGAGGCGCTCATTATTGAAGAGCACGCCAGGCGAGAGTCTATAAAAAGATCTATAAAGGAAAAATTGAAGCAAGTAGGTTGAGAATTTAAATTTAAAAAATAAATAATCTCCCAATATCCGAAGAAATTTTATTTTACAAAATTTAAAATTTCTATTTGGTATGGAATAAATTTATTTTACCCTCTAGGAACAAAACGAAAAGGGACATACCATATGCTAACTAAAAACTAAGGGTGTACCGGATTCCGGCTCCGGCAAATCCGGAATCCGGCCATTTTTACAAATCTGGCTCCGGCTAAATTTCACTTTATAATCTGGCCAAATCCAGCTGGCTGGTAGAGCCATAAATATATATCCATAATAGCTCCGGCAAATCCGGAGTCCGGCCATTTTTACAAATCTGGCTCCGGCCGGATTTCACTTTATAAATCTGGCCTATCATAAATTTGAATCCGGTACACCCCTACTAAAAACAATCATTTATTTTACTTTCTTTTTTAAGTGTTGCCTTAACACAAATAATGGCTTACAAGAAATTAATGTTCGGCTTAAATGGCTTGTGGACTTTTAATGTTATTTGATTTATGAAATTTTAATTTAACGATGTAAATGTTGGTATAGTATTTTCATGAAGTGCAATGTATATATATATATATATATATATACTGTATATATATTATATTATATTATATATATATATACATATATGTAACTGTTAACTGTTTGTTAAAATTAATTTATTAACTATTATTTTTTTTAAAAAGATATGGATTGTTAAAAATAATAAACGGGAATTATTTCAATTTTAATTTACCCCCCCCCCAAAAAAAAACCTCCCACACACAAACACACACCCATAATTATAGTCTATAAATTAGAAATACATAAATAAATAATAATAATAAAAAAAATAATTTTAAAAAAATGTCTTAATGTGTGTATGAAACTAAACTCTTGGACCATTACTATAAAGCTCAGAATTTGACAATGTCGCAAAGAATGGTGGGGAGATTTTCACATCAATCTGTAGAGCTATATGTTGACACTACCTGTGCTCGCGCAATGAAACGTAGTAATCCAACAACATGGATGTTCGTGCCATCGTTGCACTTACTGCTTCTCTCCCTTGCTGTTTTCCAAGCAGGTTGCGATGCGACGCCTTTACCGTGTTTACGTTTTACTGCCCATAAATCTCGATGATGAGCTGGTTTATTGTTTTAGGGACCGTCCATAAATGACGTCACGCACCTAGGGGGGGGGAGGGTGTCACACTTTGTGACGATGCGGTTGAGGGGGTTGAAGAAATGTGACGTCACATCAAAAGGGTAATTTTAAATAAAACTTCCACTGAAATATTTGGTCGCTTACGATTTTAAAATTTTTTTTTCTTCAATCAGTGCGTCTCAATGTGCCGGTCGGTAGGCCATCAGACGCTGGTTGGCGTAAGCTATCAAGAAACGAAAATTAAATCTAATTATAATTCTTAAGTTTGAGAATCCACAAGATAAAGTATGAAATTGTTACACTGCGTCGGTTGATGTTGACATCAAAGCATTTGTGATGTAACCGCAGCACCGTTTGGTTCTCTCACAGCAGAAGTCGTCGTTAGCCGAAAATGCTACTGATGAGTTTTATAAGCATGACAAGTGTCTAATAATGATCTGAATATGATGATGTGTAGATATTTCAAGTCAAAACGACACGGAATATACTTTTTCTTTAAAAGAGGAGGGGGAGGGAATCTATTTGATAGAATTAAAAACATTTTAAGTTTGATACAATTGTTCGATTGGTTTTTGGTCAAACGCCCCTGGCTATTCTAGATATAATGATAAATGAGCCCATTTAAAATTAGTTAAGTATTCATTAACTTTATTGAATGCATCAAATTCTTGAGATCGCAATTCGAGAGGAGCACAAAACAACTTTTCTTCTTAGCTCAGTTTTTAAGGCAATAATCATATATATATTTACCCTCAACTATCTATGACTGACTCACTTTGGCCTAACGCTAAGGGACATCACTCTCCTTTTTAAAAAATTGAAAATATAGACTTAAAAATCATAAACATTTTGGTTTCCAGATTAACATTAAACACACTCCACGCTATTAGTAATTGAACAACTTCATGCGACGCTCGAAAAGAGTTATTTTTTGGTGCAGTAATTTAATGCGCTTCTTTCTAAAATTTCTCGCCGTAAAAAGATATTATATTGCGTCATCGTTTTAGCTCATATTTTAATTTTGGAAAAGGGAACGATGTAATGTAAAAAGAGGATTTGAGGATTGTTAATAATAAAATACTTTGTTTACATTTCAGGAAATTTAATATTTCGTATTTATCAAACAAGGATAAGTTACTTGGGCTTTTGACAACAAAAAAGTGGGCACCGTAGGCGCCCTACAGCCCCTATTATAAAATACTTTGTGTACATTTCAGGAATTTTAATATTACGTATTTATCATACAAGGACAAGTTAGTTGGGCTTTTGAATAAGGTTGGCGCCGTAGGCGCCCTAAAAAAAGTGTCCGCCGCAGCACAACCTAGTTTTAAATATCACAGAAAGGATTCGTGCTACAGACAAGTCATGTGGATTAAGATTATTGTCACTCGTGTCAATATAAATGAAAGTAGGGTAGATTTAGGTGTCTTCGTGTAGTACATAGGTAGAAAATCTACATAGTTGTCAAATTTTTTTTAAAAATGCATTTTCTGGAAGGGACCGGTTCGATAATGCTCATATGTTCCAAGCGTACACCTACACATGACGTATTTTAATATATCTAGTGGATTATAGTTGATGTTATATGTCCCAAATGAGTCTGCATTACCCCCAAGAATTCCAATTTTGACGCCAGATGAGTTTATTTACCTCTGTTCGCCGACCTCTTTCTGACGGGATTCCGTCAGTCAATTGAGGGATTTTTTTAAAATACATTTTAAATTTTTTATTTTTAAATAACTTTTTCTAAACAAAGACATTAACCATGATGATTAATAGTAAATGTTTAATTTGTATGCATTAAAATAAAATATAATCTAAGGATATTAACACAGTTCGTTTTCTGAAGGCCGCTTAAACGTTTATAAAAAAAAGCTTCACGCGGGGTACGATATTACAATGTAGATCTTCACTAAATAAATAATAAATACTTAAATGACAATAAAAGTGATTTGAAACATACTTATTTTCAAATAGAGAATAAACTTTTTTATAGGGGGTGGGGGGGGGTTTCAAAGATTTGTGACGTATTTTTAGAAGGGGGGGGGTCTAAGTTTTTGTGACGACGCGTGACGAAAAGGGGGGGGGGTAAAAAATCGGCCAAAATTGCGTGACGTCATTTATGGACGGCCCCTTATGACAACCTTCTGATATTTTAGTTCTACTTATTTTTCCCCTTTCGGCTGACATGACATTTGCGCGCGGACACATAGTTCAGTAATTAAACGTGCACAACAATCTAGTGCACAAGACATGAATCAACTTATACCCTGAAGAAGACAAATGACTGTGACCAAAGACCTAAAACTTACCTATATAATACTTTTTGTTGTTTTGTAAAATAAAAGCCTGTAAATAATTATCTCTATTCAAAGCCATCGGCTTAGCCCTAAAAGCTGGGGCTGCAGTGGGCTTTGGATAATTAAGGGGGCTAAAGATGTGTTTATAAAGGGGAAGACTATCAACTTTTAACGCAGCTTACACACAAACAGTAAGTGTAAGTGGCTGGGTAGGGTTACTCCAAAAGTCACGAAAATTGTGCGTCTAGTCCGTTTAGCTAAATAATTACATCATCAGTTCAAAAGAAGGCCCCAATACAAAAAAAGCAGGTTAACCGATGTGTTATCCTGACAAGGCTTTTTATGTGTCGATTGTTTGTATTGGTAATCCATTTGAGCAGTTCGCTCCCTCAGGTTTTTATGAAACCAGATGTTGGTTAATTACGAAAAGATGTTGAAAGAGTCCAAAGAACGTCGCTGTTTGAGGCTGCATGTGACATGTGTTAGATAAACAACACACTCGTGCCATGAGCTCGCATGTATTCTTATTTTACGTTTGCTATACTGCAGTACAAGTGCGAACAGGTCGTGTTTGCAGAGGCGTTACTAGGGCCAAACGAACCAACGGCCAGTGTTGTAAAGTTAAATGAAATCTATTTTTAAAAAAATAATAATTTTAAAATACGAAGGTGTGAACATCAGTATCGCAGACGTATCAGTAACTATGGCTATTTTGAATTAGTGTGTGGAAAAGGCCCACCATTAAACGTTCTATCAGCTATATATATGTTTACAGGGCCGGGCTTAACAATTGTGGGGCCATATGCGGCTTAGTATGCGAAACGGAATGCGCTGGGCCCAGTATGAGTAGGGATAAGATTTAATAAGGAGAAATTTAAGATAGGCGGGGCCTATGAAAGTGCGGGGCCCACTGCGGCCGCATAGGTTGGAGTGGCCTAAGACCGACCCTGTATGTATATATGTTTATATGCTATTCATTTATTAGTTTTATAATTTTTTAAAGTATAGCATAAAAATCTATTCGTTTTCAAGATCGAGACCATCCTTCCACCCAGTGGCGTAACAACGGGTTGGCATCGGGGCAGTTGCCAAGGGCGCCAGCTCAAAAGGGGGCCACTAAATCTCTTAATTTAAATTTGTATTTAAATAAATACAGTCGGACCTCTCTCTCTCTCTCTCTAAGTCGAACTCAAAAGGACCCGAAAAAAATTCGACTTACTGAGTTTTTGAGTTAGGGAAAATGGCGTAATAGGCGCCGATTAATCAAGGACAATGTAGATATTGAGAGGGGGGGGACAGCCATACCGGCCAGTAGGCTTGACAGGAAAGAGAGGCGATGTCTATGTTTCATATGAAAGGAAGCCAACTTGCTTTGACATGCAGACACAAGCCCGTGAGAGGCGACACCTTCCCTCCCCACTTTACTCCCTCCACAGTGGGATAGGGGGAGTAAGATTTTTCATTTTAAAAAAAGTCACAGCATGCAGCAAAAGGACGCGAAATAGTTACGACTACTTTTTCTTGTCTTTGTCATTTTTTGTACTTGCAAGGGTCGCTTAATCTGGAATGCACTAAGATTCTGCGTCCAGTTACGTGGCTTTACGGAACACGTGTTCTGAAATGTCACTCCAGAATAATAACCCAAACGCCTTGGAAAATTCCACTAAGAGAGGTTGAAAGCCAAAAATCTTGGAGTTAAGGAGATCTAAAATACATTAGTCGGATGGAATTTGGCCGGGACCTAACAATTAATTCGATACAGGGAGGTTTTCGACTTAGGGAAGTTCGACTTATCGAGATCCGACAATATTTCATTTTTATCCTCGATAACTAAAAAGTGAATGATTAATTATATTTAAATATATTTTATTTAAACCATAATACTTTTTTATTATGTTAGTGGCCTTTGCGGGGCTTCTTATCATACAAATGTCAATTTGACGTTACAGTCATTCTTTTAAAAAGAAAAATCTTACTATCCCCATCCCACTGTCGAGGGAATAAAGTGGGGGAGGGGAGGCAAGGTGTCTCCTCTAACGGCTTGTGTCAGTATGTCAAAGCAAGTTGGCTCCTTTCATATGAAACATCACCACCCCTCTTTCCTGTCAAGCCTTCTGGTCGCTATGACTCCCCCCCCCTCCCAATATCAACATTGTCCTTGATTAGTCTGCGCCTATTACGCCAGTTTCTTAAACTCGAAAACTCCGTAATTAAGTCGAATTCCCCCCCCCCTGAGTTCGACTTAGAAAGGTCCGACTGTATTAGCAATACGCCAGTTAACGGGAGTGCTGAGCTGATGAGCTGTAGTCGGTGGAGTGTTACTTACATTTACTTTTAATTGTGAGTTTCTATCGTTATGTATGAGATAATGAGTATGACACATGGACACTATTGTTTTTATTTATAATACACGTTACTTCAAGTTTTGCTGTATTCGTTATTAACATAACAATATCCCGTTTTATTCACCAATTTATTTGGTATTATGTATTAAATAATAAACTGAAAATTAGTATTGTTCTTGTCTTATGCAGTTTTATATTCACGTTGTAAGTCTGTCACCGTCAGACTACGTAATTATTATCATAAATAAAATAAGAGAAATTCAATTATTTTTTCTAACAAATGAAAAAAATCACAAAGCTGAAACTTGTCAATTTATCAAGGGCGCCAAAAATAAATTAGCCAAGGGCGCCAAAAACTTAGTTACGCCTCTGCCTCCACCCCTCCAAAGTCAAATACGCCATCCATCCAGATTTCTTTTCTCTCTAATGTTTCAATGTACGACGTCACGGGTTCTCTACCCTTTTCCACCATCGCCGCTTACTGGTTTGTACGATTGTTTCCCTTTAAAAAATAACGGTCGCTCACTTTTTTTGTTTGTTTCCAGCTTGAAATCTCCGAAGATTCGAATTCCTATAAAGAACACATGGAGGTCAAAGTTCCTCTGGTACAATTCAGTGACGTCATACAGATAAACCCAGCGGCCACACCCATGAACTCGATGGAAGATATCGATAAAATCCACAAAATCGCTCCACCTCCTCGCAAAAAGCGCATCAAGCGGCCACAGCGCCCGCTACACATGTACCAGAGCTACTACGACAACATTATTAGACTGCAACATCAGCGCCATCGCGTTGTCATGAAAATTCCTCAGCGAGAGATCGCCCACTGCACCCAGCTGCACTCTTCAGACATTTACTCCCCGACTAGAGACTCAGACATGGAAGGAATCCATTCCAAACAAACTAACGGTGCTAGCAGACGATTACTCCACGACGATGTTTCCCAGCATCCTTTGGGCATGCCATTGGAGCCTCCAGCCCCCAACCCGTCCTGGTATTCTTATATAAGGAATATACTGCCGCGGCAGGAAGTTTCTAGCACGCCCAAAGAACGATATACAGATATAGCTTTGGTAGAGAGAGACACATAACATTCTTCAGTGAAGAGTGTGTAGATAAAGCTATGATGAAAGATAGACACGAATACATGCATGCTTCAGTGAAAAGGCTATGAAAGACAGACACACATAATATGCTTTAGAGAAGAGTGTGTATAGATAAGGCTATGAAAGATAGTCACACATAATATGCTTTAGAGAAGAGTGTGTGTAGATAAGGCTATGAAAGATAGACACACATTAAACCATTTAACATTGCCATGTGGAGAGACACATACACGTATTAATCATTGAGCTGTACATGTAAATAAACATTAATTTAAGGTTATAAAAATGAGATGTTAGTAATCTGTTATTTAAAGACTGTATCTAACAGTTACCACACGTGACTTTTTGGTGGTCTGATGTATCTCAAATACCACCAACGGATAGTCAGAATACCAAGTTCATTTGGGTTTCATTGTTGAGGTGGTTTGGCGTGTGTGTGTGGGGGGGGGGCAGATTTGTAATGAACCGTAATGAAGCGAGCATCGTTAAGTAGTCATTTAAAGTAAAGAACTACAACCACTAGAACACTAACTGGGCTCATCCTCCACCACTAGCACACTAACTGGGCTCATCCTCCACCACTAGCACACTAACTGGGCTCATCCTCCACTACTAGCACACTAACTGGGCTCATCCTCCACTACTAGCACACTAACTGGGCTCATCCTCCACTACTAGCACACTAACTGGGCTCATCCTCCACTACTAGCACACTAACTGGGCTCATCATCCACTACTAGCACACTAACTGGGCTCATCCTCCACTACTAGCACACTAACTGGGCTCATCCTCCACTACTAGCACACTAACTGGGCTCATCCTCCACTACTAGCACACTAACTGGGCTCATCCTCCACTACTAGCACACTAAATGGGCTCATCCTCCACCACTAGCACACTAACTGGGCTCATCCTCCACTACTAGCACACTAACTGGGCTCATCCTCCACTACTAGCACACTAACTGGGATCATCCTCCACTACTAGCACACTAACTGGGCTCATCCTCCACTACTAGCACACTAACTGGGCTCATCCTCCACTACTAGCACACTAACTGGGATCATCCTCCACTACTAGCACACTAACTGGGCTCATCCTCCACTACTAGCACACTAACTGGGCTCATCCTCCACTACTAGCACACTAAATGGGCTCATCCTCCACCACTAGCACACTAACTGGGCTCATCCTCCACTACTAGCACACTAACTGGGATCATCCTCCACTACTAGCACACTAACTGGGCTCATCCTCCACTACTAGCACACTAACTGGGATCATCCTCCACTACTAGCACACTAACTGGGCTCATCCTCCACTACTAGCACACTAACTGGGATCATCCTCCACTACTAGCACACTAACTGGGATCATCCTCCACTACTAGCACACTAACTGGGATCATCCTCCACCATTAGCACACTAACTGGGTTCATCCTCCACTAGTACTACTATCACACTAACTGGGCTCATCCTCCACTACTAGCACACTAACTGGGCTCATCCTCCACTACTATCACACTAAATGGGATCATCCTCCACCATTAGCACACTAACTGGGTTCATCCTCCACCACTAGCACACTAACTGGGCTCATCCTCCACCACTAGCACACTAACTGGGCTCATCCTCCACTACTAGCACACTAACTGGGCTCATCCTCCACTACTAGCACACTAACTGGGCTCATCCTCCACTACTATCACACTAACTGGGCTCATCCTCCACCACTAGCACACTAACTGGGCTCATCCTCCACTACTAGCACACTAACTGGGATCATCCTCCACCATTAGCACACTAACTGGGATCATCCTCCACCATTAGCACACTAACTGGGTTCATCCTCCACTAGTACTACTATCACACTAACTGGGCTCATCCTCCACTACTATCACACTAAATGGGCTCATCCTCCACTACTAGCACACTAACTGGGCTCATCCTCCACCACTAGCACACTAACTGGGCTCATCCTCCACCACTAGCACACTAACTGGGCTCATCCTCCACCACTAGCACACTAACTGGGCTCATCCTCCACTACTACCACACTAACTGGGCTCATCCTCCACTACTATCACACTAAATGGGATCATCCTCCACCATTAGCACACTAACTGGGTTCATCCTCCACCATTAGCACACTAACTGGGTTCATCCTCCACCACTAGCACACTAACTGGGCTCATCCTCCACCACTAGCGCACTAACTGGGCTCATCCTCCACTACTAGCACACTAACTGGGCTCATCCTCCACCACTAGCACACTAACTGGGCTCATCCTCCACTACTAGCACACTAACTGGGCTCATCCTCCACTACTAGCACACTAACTGGGCTCATCCTCCACTACTATCACACTAACTGGGCTCATCCTCCACCACTAGCACACTAACTGGGCTCATCCTCCACTACTAGCACACTAAATGGGCTCATCCTCCACTACTAGCACACTAACTGGGCTCATCCTCCACTACTAGCACACTAACTGGGCTCATCCTCCACTACTATCACACTAACTGGGCTCATCCTCCACCACTAGCGCACTAACTGGGCTCATCCTCCACCACTAGCGCACTAACTGGGCTCATCCTCCACCACTAGCGCACTAACTGGGCTCATCCTCCACCACACCAAGCAGGACATCCACTAGAACATGAATAGCAAAACAACCACCATACCACAAGCATATCAACTAACACAACTACCAGCACACCAGAAGCACATTCACTGCAAACTTCCAGCACACCCACCAGCACACCAAAAGCACATCCACTAGAACAACTACCAACAAGCCAGAAGCCTATCCACTTCAAACTTTCAGCACACCACAAGCACATCCCAGCACACCCGCCAGCACACCACAAACACATCCATTAGTGCAACTACCAGCACACCAACTAGCACATCCATTAGCACATGACCAGCACACAATAACACATCCACTTGCCCAACTACCACCACACCAACTAGAACATCCACTAGCACATCACCAGCACATCCACTAGCCCAACTATAGGAGCATAGATGCTCAATTTTTTTCACAAATAAGCAGCGGCCACTTTGGAAGATAAACCCGGGATAATCTGCATCACTGTTCTTGCAGTATTAAGTTTAAACCTTGATAATGACTGCTGTTGCGATTAAATTCGTTATATAACTCTGTTGCTTACATGTTATTCTAAAACATATGTGATGTATATTATGTCCATCAAGACATTGGTAATTCTATGCATAAAAAAGAAAGATTTTGTTTTACAGCTACATTTTAATAATGAAACCTTAAAAACATAAACATTTTATTTCGAACGTGTTAAAACTTCTCTCTTCGATCTTTTGCGATTTTTTAAAGTTCTATTCACATTTGGCTATTCTGAATTTTTTCCCATAAATCTGAAGTCCAAAAACCAATTTTAACCTCTAGAAAGCACTTTTCTTTAATTTCAGATTTCGGATTTTATTTTAATGCTGTTACTAAACAAATATCAAGCCACATCAAATAATACTGTACTAAATAAGTTCATGCTTAGGAAAACTTACGGGGAGAGAATAGGACAATGATTTAATTTTGTAACATAATTCTTGTAAAACTGAGATCTATTTTCAAACAATATTTGGATAGTGTTACTACTATTCAAATGTTATTTTGTCTTGTATTGGTAAACGTGTCCTTTATCTCCTCTTGCCTAACCATGTTCCTGTTTATGTATTAAATTCCTTTTTTACCAAAGAATTTCAGCAGAATGCAGTATCATTTGATACCACACACCAGACATTGTGTGCAGTGGTGTCGTTTAAGTCGGTCCAACGTGTTGACGTGTATTCGGCATGTTTATTCCAGGGCGGGTGGCATCTTGACACACATATAACAGTATAACTATTGTAATATCTATACTGCTATTCTTAAGAGACATTGGAAGACTTAGTGGCAATCCATTTATAACAACCTCCCCTATGTGTACGTACCAAATACATTTTTTCCCTGCACACAAAAGCTAATACATGAATACATCTCTCTTTCTCCCTCTTTGACTCTTTGGAATTAGGTATTCAGTCTTCCCAAAGAAGCCATACTGCCCGTCTAGACCAACTGTCGGGCCAGCCCTATTTAGAGTGCATGCAGATTAAAATGAAGGTCTCTTTTTGAAGCCTATGCAAGGACCAAATAGTTAATTTTTGTAAAGACTATTTATGATTATAACTTCTTTCGGTGGTGGGTAAACAGAAGCCAACAGTAGCTTACTTTTATCTGTAGGTAAACCACAAACCAAGAGTAGCTTACTATTCTCAGTGAGTAAACCACAAACCAAGAGTAGCTTCCTATTTTCAGTTCGAGTAAACCACAAACAACTAGTAGGCTATTGTTTCCAATGGGTGGGCCAGTCGCTCCAGTGGTCGCGCCCGCTTTCTCGATCCTCCCTCTTCATTTTCCTCTTCAGCTCCTTCGTCCATGGCACTTTGTACCTCTCTCCCTCGCCCATGCCACTGTGTACCTCTCTCCCTCGTCCATGTCACTTTGTACCTCTCTCCCTCGTCTATGTCACTTTGTACCTCTCTCCCTCGTCCATGCCACTTTGCACCTCTCTCCCTCGTCCATGCCACCTTGCACCTCACTCATGTCCTTCTCAATGTCACGTGGCATGTGGGCTTTGAATTGTTGCATCACATATAATATAACGAGTGCTGCCGTGTAAATAATTCTCTTGATCCATTGCCTGCACGGGAGAAAATAATTGTGTTCCAATCTCAATCTTATGTGCGAGTTTTTTTCTTCTTAATTTGAGCATACACATACATTCACTTGAAACGCATCTTAACACAATATTTTTCCTCCCTCGTTGGTGCCTATATACCTTATGGAATAATATGAGTATCCCCTAATCGAGGATATTTTATGTCTTGTTGATATTTAAAAAAAAATTATTATGACCCACTTTAAGCAAAATTGGACGTCCATTTAAACGAACGAAGTTGTTAAAAAAAACAATCCATTATCAGATAGTGTACATCATTAAGGGCCAAAAATTAGGGAACTATTTTCATTCATATAACAAACCTAAAGCAGAGCTGTGTGACTGCTTGACTAATTAACTTAACATAAAAAAGTATTCTCAAGACTTAAGAGTCCTTTGTCACGTAGCATCGAGAACCACTGTGAATCAGCAATTTAATTTTGATACATTCAAATTTAAGATATTGTCATTTTATTAACATTTTTAAATGCACATTTGATTACATGTCTAAAAACAAACAAAAAATGTGAGCTAACATTGTAAGTTAATGTAATTTTTTTATTTATGATGCCCCTCTGGATTGTAATAAAAAGACATTTATTTCGTTAACAGATTATTAAGACCAGTGGTGTCACTGGAGTTGGTGTCACCCAGTGCGGTAGATCATGGCGTCATCCCCTCACTACCTACCCCATAAACCTTCTCCAAGTCATACCGTGCCAAATAACGGAAATATACATAATTTTACGTTTTGGTGTCACCCCTTGTGATAGTGTCATCTAGTGCGGTCCGCACCCCAGACCCCCCCCCCTCCAGTGACGCCTCTGATTAAGACTTTGAACAATTTCATGGTTTGGAGAAATATAATTGTCCATGGTTTGGTGGATGGTTTGAGAGTGCTCGTCCTGGGATGCCTTTCACTAAATGGGATTTAAAAAAAAATAATAGGGTTGAGCTTATGTTAAATTATAATAATAATATTAAAAAAATAAAACATGGGTCTCTGTTTGCCTTCCTGTCGTTTTTTTCACAGAACTTACGTCATATTTGTTTATGTAATTATATTTGGTTTGTGGGAGGGGGTGGCACTAACGCAGTGTCGCCCTAGAAGCGTAGGGGGAGCAGGGGTACATATGTCCCCGGGCACCGAGGTACAAGGGGGCCAATACGAGACTTACGACGCTACTTTATAGTAAGTGAACAGTGG
Source organism: Ampullaceana balthica (assembly GCA_944989445.1). Lineage (NCBI taxonomy): Eukaryota > Metazoa > Mollusca > Gastropoda > Lymnaeidae > Ampullaceana > Ampullaceana balthica. The sequence continues at coordinate 537,676 of CALYLW010000516.1, read as the reverse complement.
TAATAAATGAAAGGGGGGGGGGTGCACACATTTCATAAATTGTCCCCCGGCAAAGTCAATCTGCATTGAACAAAAAGAATTTTCATGCTGTCCTTTCAAAAAATCTGAATACATTATATAAATTGACGGAATTTGTTTTAGTGTGTAGGTAAATTCGTCAATCAAAGTATGGTGAGAATACGTGAGGGAATTCGTGATATATTAATTATAAGTTTGGTAAGTTTATGAACTCTAAGTTCTTGCTGTGTATCGTACAGATATTTCTTGGCAGTTTTGTTATGTGTTTTTACTCCATGTATTCTATTATAATTAAATAAAATGTAGAATCTTTGGCGCTTCAAAGTTTCATGTCAATTTATGTAAAAAAAAATTCACCAAAATTCAGTAAAAATATTTACTCTCTAACATTCCTTTTATTTTCATATCACTGATTTGGAAAATGTTCAAAATATCGGTAAGAACGTTTATCTTAAATTTAAGTTCACTTATAAAATAAAATCGATGATTTTAAAAAGTGTATTTTAATTAATTTTTTAATAGATCAGTATGTGAAACCAAATATTTTTAGCAATGCAGACCAATCACCGAGGCGTAGCTATGGGGAAGGGGGGACAAGAGCTACGTATGTCCCCGGGTGCCAAAATGAGGCTGGCAACGTTACATTTTAATAAGATATCCTAACTACGCCTCTGACCTTGTACATAGATATTGGCAGTTTCCATTTCTGGCAGAATAAATTATGTATGTATGTATGTATGTATGTATGTATGTATGTATGTATGTATGTATGTATGTATGTATGTATGTATGTATGTATGTATGTATGTATGTATGTATGTATGTATGTATGTATGTATGTATGTATGTATGTATGTATGTATGTATGTATGTATGTATGTATGTATGTATGTATGTATGTATGTATGTATGTATGTATGTATGTATGTATGTATGTATGTATGTATGTATGTATGTATGTATGTATGTATGTATGTATGTATGTATGTATGTATGTATGTATGTATGTATGTATGTATGTATGTATGTATGTATGTATGTATGTATGTATGTATGTATGTATGTATGTATGTATGTATGTATGTATGTATGTATGTATGTATGTATGTATGTATGTATGTATGTATGTATGTATGTATGTATGTATGTATGTATGTATGTATGTATGTATGTATGTATGTATGTATGTATGTATGTATGTATGTATGTATGTATGTATGTATGTATGTATGTATGTATGTATGTATGTATGTATGTATGTATGTATGTATGTATGTATGTATGTATGTATGTATGTATGTATGTATGTATGTATGTATGTATGTATGTATGTATGTATGTATGTATGTATGTATGTATGTATGTATGTATGTATGTATGTATGTATGTATGTATGTATGTATGTATGTATGTATGTATGTATGTATGTATGTATGTATGTATGTATGTATGTATGTATGTATGTATGTATGTACGTACGTACGTACGTATGTACGTATGTATGTATGTACGTACGTATGTATGTATGTACGTATGTACGTATGTACGTACGTACGTACATTTTCTGATTATTTACTATGCGGCTTTCAGGCAAAATTGACATTTACAAAAACTGAAATATATATCCATTTTGAAAACTCCCGTCATTTTTGACGGGTAATACACTACTATATATATATATTGCTCTTCGCGGATGACGCAGCCCTTACCTCACATTCAGAGATAGGTCTCCAACTTTTGGTCAATAAGTTCTCAGAGGCATGCAAGGATTTTGGTCTAACGATAAGCCTAAAAAGACCTATTATGAGACAAGGAACAGACTGCTTCCCAGCAAACTCCCATGAGGGAAACACCTTGGATGTCGTCGTGGATTTTAACTACCTTGGCAGTAACATCACAAGCACACTCTCCCTGGAAAAGGAAATTGAAACCAGAATCGGCAAGGCTGCATCATTAATGGCTAGGCTGAATCAAAGAGTGTGGAACAATGCACAGCTCACTGATAGGATAAAAATCACTGTGTACTAGGCTGGCGTGCTCAGCACACTACTCTATGGCAGCGAGTGGTGGACGACCTATGCCAAACAAACAAAGCAAACGAATGTCGAGGTATTCAGAAGGAATCATATGCTGAGCATGCACTCAATCCTGAGTGAGAGGCGCCTGCGGTGGTTGGGATATGTCCGCAGTATGAGCTCGGAGCGCATTCCAAGTGCCTTGCTTTACGGCGAGCTGGCAACTGGTATGCGGAAGAGAGGACGCCTCTGCTTGCGCTTCAAGGATGTCTGCAAGAAAGACATGACTCTGACGCAGATTGACCATAAAACGTGGGAGACCATTGCTGAGGAGCGCACCTCCTGGCGGGCAAAAGTGCGCGAGGGCATTCAAGTCGCGGAAGCTTCCCTTACAGCCAGGAGCGAGGAGAAAGGGGGAGGGGGTAGAGGAGCAGGAGGAAACGCCATCATCCCATGAGGATGGACGGATGCCATATAAATAAATAAATAAATGCGTCTTATATGTATAGAGATGTATAAAGATATAGAGATAATATATTATCTCTATATCTTTATACATCTCTTCTCTATACATATAAGACGCATTTGTTGTCTGTCTGTCTGTTCCCTAATAACTCAAGATCCAGACAACCAAATAACGTGAAATTTGGTACACGTACACAAAATTATACCGGAAAGGTTATTAAACAGGTTTCGTTCCATATATATAAGATACTGGGGGCCGGGGGCCCAAAATGTAATTTTTCCTTATATGAGCTATATAAAATAAAAATTATTGAAAATTAAGACGTAAAATAATGACGCAAAATAATAAACATTTTGGTGTCGAGATTAACAAGAAGGCGATTATCGCCATAAAATAATTTTGTTGTTGTTGTTGTTGCTTTTGTTGTTGTAGTTGTTGTTTTGTTGTTGTTGCTTCGTTGTTGTTGCTTCGTTGTTGTTGCTGTTGTTGTTGTAGTTGTTGTTTTGTTGTTGTTTTGATGTTGATGTTTTTGTTGTTCTTTTGTTTTTGTTGTTTTTGTTGTTGTTGCTGTTGTTGTTTTTGTTGTTGTTGCTGTTGTTGTTTCTGTTGTTGTTGCTTTTGCTGTTGTTGCTTTTGTGTTGTTTTTGCTGTTGTTGTTGTTGTCCACATCCCTTGCCCTGCGACGACAATGCCCTTTTGTTGTTGTTGCTTTGTTGTTGTTGCTGTTGTAGTTGTTGTTTTGTTGTTGTTGCTTTGTTGTTGTTGCTGTTTTTGTTGTAGTTGTTTTGTTGTTGTTTTGTTGTTAATTTTCTAGTTATTGTTGTTGTTTTGTTTTTGTTGTTTTGTTGCTGTTGCTGTTGTTGTTGTAGTTGTTGTTTGTTGTTGTTTTGTTTTTGTTGTTTGTTTTTGTTGTTTTGTTGCTGTTGTTGTTTTTGTTGTGGTTGCTGTTGTTGTTTTTGTTGTGGTTGCTGTTGTTGTTAAACCCGGGAAAGCCGGGTACTTGCCCCTAGTATCTTATATATATAAGCCGCATTTGTTGTCTGGATGTCTGTCTGTCTGTTCCCTAATAACTCAAGATCCAGACAACCAAATAACGTGAAATTTGGTACACGTACACAAAATTATACCGGAAAGGTTATTAAACAGAATTTGTTCCTTATATATAAGATACTGGGGCCCGGGGGCCCAAAATGTAGTTTTTCCCTATATGAGCTATATAAAATAAAAATTATTGAAAATGAAGACGTAAAATAATGACGCAAATTAATAAACATTTTGGTGTCGAGATTAACAAGAAGGCGATTATCACCATAAAATAATTTTTTTGTTGTTGTTGCTTTGTTGTTGTTGCTTTTGTTGTTGTTTTGTTGTTGTTGCTTTGTTGTTGTTGCTGTTGTTGTTGTAGTTGTTGTTTTGTTGTTGTTTTGTTGTTGCTTTGTTATTGTTTTGTTGTTGATGTTTTTGTTGTTGTTTTGTTTTTGTTGTTGTTGCTGTTGTTTTTGTTGTTGTTGCTGTTGTTGTTGCTGTTGTTGCTTTTGTATTGTTTTTGTTGTTGTTGCTGTTGTTGCTGTTGTTGCTTTTGTGTTGTTTTTGCTGTTGTTGTTGTTGTCCACATCCCTTGCCCTGCGACGTCAATGTCCTTCATGTTGTTGTTGCTTTGTTGTTGTTGCTGTTGTTGTTGTTGTAGTTGTTGTTTTGTTGTTGTTTTGTTGTTGATTTTGTTGTTTTTTGTTGTTGTTTTGTTTTTGTTGTTTTGTTGCTGTTGCTGTTTCTGTTGTTGTTTTTGTCGTTGTTGCTGTTGTTGTTTTTGTTGTTGTTGCTGTTGTTGTTAAACCCGGGAAAGCCGGGTACTTGCCCCTAGTATTTTATAAGACGCATTTGTTGTCTGTCTGTCTGTCTGTTCCCTAATAACTCAAGATCCAGACAACCAAATAACGTGAAATATTGTACACGTACACAAAATTATACCGGAAAGGTTTTTAAACAGGTTTCTTTCCATATATATAAGATACTGGGGGCCGGGGGCCCAAAATGTAATTTTTCCTTATATGAGCTATGTAAAATAAAAATTATTGAAAATTAAGACGTAAAATAATGACGCAAAATAATAAACATTTTGGTGTCGAGATTAACAAGAAGGCGATTATCGCCATAAAATAATTTTGTTGTTGTTGTTGCTTTTGTTGTTGCTTTTGTTGTTGTAGTTGTTGTTTTGTTGTTGTTGCTTTGTTGTTGTTGCTGTTGTTGTTGTAGTTGATGTTTTGTTGATGTTTTTGTTGTTGTTTTGTTGTTGTTGTTGTTTTTGTTGTGTTGCTGTTGTTGTTGCTGTTGTTGCTTTTGTGTTGTTTTTGCTGTTGTTGTTGTTTTCCACATCCCTTGCCCTGCGACGACAATGTCCTTCATGTTGTTGTTGCTTTGTTGTTGTTGCTGTTGTAGTTGTTGTTTTGTTGTTGTTGCTTTGTTGTTGTTGCTGTTGTTGTTGTAGTTGTTGTTTTGTTGTTGTTTTGTTGTTGTTTTGTTGTTGATTTTTGTTGTTTTTGTTGTTGTTTTGTTTTTGTTGTTTTGTTGCTGTTGCTGTTTCTGTTGTTGTTGCTGTTGTTGTTGTAGTTGTTGTTTTGTTGTTGTTGCTTTGTTGTTGTTGCTGTTGTTGTTGTTGTTTGTTGTTGTTTTGTTTTTGTTGTTGTTTTGTTTTTGTTGTTTTGTTGCTGTTGTTGTTTTTGTTGTTGTTGCTGTTGTTGTTAAACCCTGGAAAAAGCCGGGTACTTGCCCCTAGTATATCTCTATACATATAAGACGCATTTGTTGTCTGTCTGTCTGTTCCCTAATAACTCAAGATCCAGACAACCAAATAACGTGAAATTTGGTACACGTACACAAAATTATACCTGAAAGGTTATTAAACAGGTTTCATTCCATATATATAAGATACTGGGGGCCGGGGCCCAAAATGTAGTTTTTCCTTATATGAGCTATATAAAATAAAAATTATTGAAAATTAAGACGTAAAATAATAAACATTTTGGTGTCGAGATTAACAAGATGGCGTTTATTGCCATAAAATAATGTGATGTGACGTCATAGTTTGAGTTCATATTAATTTGTAAATAGGAAACAAAGTGAAAAGAGCAGTGATTATTTTAATTTATTTTTTTAATTATTAATATACCGCTGTGGGTGTGCATTTAAGTATTTGTGTGCACGTGTGTTAAACAGTGAGTGTGTGTGTTTTTTGTTGTGAACTAAATGTTATGAAACGGTTTATTAAATCCTTTATATTAACTCGTGGTGTCTGCGGCCGCCCTTGATTGCTTGCTTGCTTGCTTGTCGCCAAAACTTTGGATCGATTTTTAACCCACTTCCTCGTAAGCTAGCGAGCTGAAATTTAGCAGGCAGTTTCGTACCGAGGATAAAAACAAAGTGTCAAAATTTCAGATCGATCGCATGTACCGTAATTAAATGATTGATTTTTTAGATTATTTTATTTATTCCTATGTATCATGCTATTTTTGAGATAAAGCGTCGCGGAGCGTATTATATTGATAAACCTTTCTGTCGCGCAATAAGGTGCGTATTTTATTGGCGACTCTTTTTATAAACATATTCCTGATCGGTGCGCATCATATTAAACATGTTTTACGACACAACTGCAATTTTGTATTTTTGGATGGTCTTGCGCTGCGTATTATAATGAACATTCTTTTAGTTACTTCTCGTACATAAAGGATTTATAGTCAAAAACTTGTTTTTTTATTCGTTTTTTAAATTTTTTTATGTCTGTTAATGTTGCGCCTCTAACAAGATTACGTATAGATTTTTATAAAAATTGCTTGAAAATTACATCTTTTTTACTTTACACTGTTTCTTTTATGTATATTCTATATGTATTTTATCCAGTCGTTCGATCAAGCTTTTTCCATTTGTTTGTGAGGTTAGGAGTCAATAATATCGTCCATCCCTAGGTGGCATAAACACTGTAGCTAAGCAACTGTGTTTATACTTTTTGCATAACTTACACTAAACCAGCAGGGCACATATTAAGCTCAAACCTTGCGTTTCGAAATGTTTCTTTAAAACAAATAAACCCCATACAACAGGTAAATGAATTATATAAATTATCACTCATCATTAAATATCCAATTTCCCGTGTAAATAGGAGCATGAAACTTTGGGAAGTTGTTGAGTACTCTCCCGCAATGATAACATACGAAAAAAAATTAAATTATCAGCTCGATCATCAGTCCCGTGACCGTTGCGGTCGTTGAGCGGATGGACACATCAACAGATAACGATCTCCACATATGCCTATTTTTAGCGGCGGCCAATAATTCATGGAATTTCATCCCTGTCAATTTCTTTATGTTGTCCAGCCAGCTTTACCGTTGTCGACCTCTTCCCCGGCCCCCTTCTACAGTGCCTTGAAGGATAATTTTGGTCAGGGTATCATGTCGCAGTACATGACCAAAACATGCCATCTTGCGTCTCTTAATTGTTGTTACGATTGTTTCTTGATGACCCACAATAGAGTTGATTCGGTCCCAGACATTGTGGCTAGCACAATGCCCAGCCGCCTTTACTACCCAAACTGATGTCGGGTACCCACTAAGAGCTGGGTGGACTCAGGCACGCCCTAGGCACCGGGAAAAAATCCCTGCCTTCACATGGATTCGGTACGCTAGTCGAGCGCGCTGCCACTCGACCACCGCGCCCCCTACCGTGTAGGTAGCAGCATAAAACTTTCGGTAGTTGTTAAGTATCATTTGGCGATGGTAACAGGTAAAAAAATTATATAAATTATCACTCAGTCTCTTGGGATTGCTGGTATAGACTTGCAGACACCATGCTTTTCTCCTGGACAGTTGTATGTGGCCTGCTCCAGAGTTGGCAAAGAAGAAAATCTTTTTGTACACACTCCAAATGGAACTGCCAAAAATGTTGTCTATCACATTGCTTTAAGTTAAATGTACCCTTTATTGCATGCAAATAAACAGTACTGTACGCTTCTATAGAAAACCTTATTTTAAACCCTGGAAAGCCGGGTCCTTGCCCCTAGTATATATATATATATGTTATGGCTCTACCAGCCAGCGGAGTGGCCCGGTGTAACAGGCCAGATTAAACCCCTCACCAGAATATACCCGGGCATAATCTGGCCTAGGCCAGAATATCCCCCGGGGGTTAAACTGGCCTAGGCCAGAATATACCCCTTTGACAACATGGAGATATAATATAGTAAAAAATGGTTGAAAGACTATTTAGACATTCTATTGGTGTTTTAGCTTTGTCAGAAAAGTTAAACTCGTTTCTTAAGTCTTAAGTAGGAAAGATGTTTTATTTACAACAAAATTAAAATATTAAAATAATTTCTTTTTTTACGATGTCTGATAGGATGGTACATTTTATCTAAAGTTACAGTCTATACAAGTATAGATGGAATCAGCGTTTTTTTATTTTAAAATTTTAGATTTGACTAATTCAAGTAATACATGAATTGATTATTATTTAAAAAGATAATTTAAGCGCTATAAGCACTATAGTTATAGCTTTTCAAAAGCTTGCGAACATTTATTTCGTGGACCTCGCTTATTAATCAAACCATTATGTTTCATTATTTTCAGTATGGCAATAAAGATTTTTTAAAAATAATTGAATTAAATTATGGATGAATTTTTTCCCTCGCATACATTTTAAATGTTACTGTCAACAACGGTTTAGGCCTATCTTCATTTTGTTTTTGAAATAGACATATCACGGCGCCTTTCCCTTCTTTTTTATCCATCTGAATATACGCTGATCTGCAAAATAGTTAAAAGAATAGGAAAAAAACTAATTATGTGGGAAACATCGTTTGACTTCCCTAATTTTGCTTGTCGTATTTCCGAACCTTTATATGTAGCTCGGTTTGCCTTTGAGGCGTCTTAAGACATTCAAAAGAAACCTTTGTTCCGGTAGCGCAAATCATTTTTACCACGTTTTTATTAACTTACTTTTATTCCTGTCTGTCTGTCTGTCCGCAAAATTTTAAATTTTCCAATGTAAAACTAAACCACTTCTGATAGTCCTAGAGATCTCAAAATTTTACCATAGATAGACAATGCATTGTATCAAAATTTCAGATCAATCGAATATACCGTAATTAAATTAATGCATTTTTAGTTTATCTCTATATAACATCTGTATCACACTGCTATTGTTTACATCCACGTGCTATTTCACCCCAGCCATCGATGACCACATCCCCTTGTTTACAGCAAGGGGAATTCAGTCAGTTTCAGTCTGTAAATGTTTGTCACGCGATGCGTTTAAAGAAATAGTCTTTTCGATATACTCTATGATTTTACACTTAGATTAAAAATAATAAAATAAATAGAGGTAAAAAAATATTTTTAAAAACCAAGTTTTTATAAGTGGACTAAAGAGAAGAAAATAATTTAAAACTTCCCGTGATGCTATCGAGCTGAAATTTTGCACATACACTCGTGTCACCTAACAATGCATCGTATCAAAATTTCAGATCGATCGAATGTACCGTAATTAGATTAATGCATTTTTAGTTTATCTCTATATAACTATATGTAGCGGCCTGCTATTGTTTACATTTAGGTGTCACGCTGAGTTCAGTCCAGTCACATCAAGAGTGTAACTTTGATCGCAGAAATACAAGCAGCCAAGAACCAACTGATGATTCCATATTTTACAGCAATAAACAGGGTTCTTCACCCAATCAGTGCGCTGATGATTCTGTTAAAGGTAATGTCAATAAGAGCCTACAACAAAAGGAACAAGAAAGCACATGTGAAGAAACGGACATCATTTTGATACAACATGTCTCAAAACAAATGCAAATTAGGACTTTTAACCCATTAACAATTTCAAGAAGAAAGCGTCTTAGCACAACTATGGCCTTACTTTTGAAAAGATTTTATATTGTGGCCGCACTCGAGATCTTGAACAACACAGGCGTGCATATTAAACTAACCACACAAAAAAGGGGGGGGGGTGTCGGTTACTTCAGAGCCATAAGATATATTCTGACAGGAACAGAGGACAACTACATCCTCCTCAGAGATAAAGTAATTCAACACATGAACACAGGCATCACATAACAAATAAAGGGCTACTTGAATCAAAATGTGGAATGGGTTGCCTGAGGAAACCAGGAAAACCAACACTATCAACATTTAAAACTCTAATAACAAGGCAAGACCATACATAAACCAATGTTAAGCGTAGCACGTAAAAATCTTCTGTATAGAAGAAGCGTCTGTAAATGATAAGATAAGGGTAAGGAATACAAAGTGTTCGCAAGCGTTTGAAAAGCAACAAATATAACCACACTTAAATTATTGTTTAAAAATAATCATGTAGTGCTTGATTAAATTAATATTAAATGAAATTAAGAAAAACGCCGATTCCATAAATATTTGTATAGACTATAGACTGTACTTTTGATCTTGAATCGTCGAAATTATAAACGAATTTCATTCATCGTAAAATATTTTATAATTATTATTTTATTTTAATTAACACCATTTTGCTACTTAAGAAAAGAGTTTAATTTCGCTGACAGAGCTGAAACATGAAGAGAAAGTCTAAAAAGTCATTGATCAATTTTTTACCTCGTGTTGTCAAAGGGGTATATTCTGGCCTGGGGGGGGGGTATATTCTTGCCTAGGCCAGTTTAACCCCGGGGGTATATTCTGGCCTAGGCTAGATTATACCTGGGTATATTCTGGTCAGGGTTTTAATCTGGCCTGTTACATCGGATTTATGAAGTGAAATTCTGCCGGAGCCGAATTTGTAAAAATGACCGAATACCGGTTTTGCCGGAGCCGGAATCCAGTACACCGTACTAATTAATAGCATTAGCTTCGTCATGGCTATTCGTTAGCCAGGGTGACAACCAGAGCTTTGTGCAACCCACGATACTTGTTTAAAAAAAATTCAATCAATAAATGAATCGTTAAGAAGAAGAAACCCCAAACCTTTACAGTCCTGATGAAGTAGATCAAAAGTAAAATGAAAGTTATTCTGGAGGCCAAAAGCCAGTGACCTCTTTCCAAAGCAATAAACTCAATTAATTTTAGAATTACAGTATTAACAAGAGAAAAAATCGACAACGCGTTGGACGCAATAATCTTCAGTATAGAAATAGAAGGAGAGTCAGAAATAGATAAGATAAAAGGGAAATGAAATATTATAAGCCCACAGCTGTATGGTACATGTGAAAGAAGATGGACACAATTGGGATAGCTACCATTAACTGGGGAGGAAATACTAATTTAGTCAGAGAATGAGAAAGATAAGTGCTCTGAACACACAAGGAATTCTTCGCACCCACCAACTTTAGTATGGAATATATAGAAGAAACTATTTACAATAGACTGCTAGCTTTAAATTCCGAATAAAAAATCTAAACGCTAACACTTGGAAAGATAACAAAGGATATGAAAACACTATGGAGCTGGTATAAAAGACAGATTTAAAAAACTTTAAATGTTTGGCGCGACACTTTGCTCGTTATTGGTGGCAGTATTTTTACTGCATAAAAAAAAATTCCCAAGTAAAGCTTAGTTGAAAAGAGTAGCATACCTAGTAGATATACTACAGAACAGAAAAATAAGCGTAACCTGAAACTTAGGGAAATGAAACGAATATTATCGCATATAATCTGATGAATCTGAAGGTACAAATAAATGAAATTTTGAGGAGATTACTGGGAATCTCGAATCCCTTGAACTTGAAGACGAACTGCAGTATTACTTTCCTCGGTCGAAAGGAGAAACTACATTGAAGCGAAATTAATTCTCCTTGATGCAGCTATCCCCGATGAATTCTTGGTTTAGCAGAATGATTACTCAACACGTAACTTATATAATGAAAATTTTCTCACATAGTTCTGGTGCCGCGTGGTATGTTTTATTCATACTTAAATGTGACGATGATTGCCTGGCGAGTTCCATTGAGTCTACATAATTATCTCTGAGAGAGTGGATTTTCAAATCAACTTTGATTAAAAATAAAAAGAAAGAAAGAATTTAAATGTTGAGAATGACACGACATTGATGTTAACAAAAACTTACCTGCCAATTTCCGATGCTAGTTAATAACATGCAATATCATCCATCGCATTACATGTATATTATAATTATTAAACCTAATTTTAAAATACATATACTAAAATAAAAATTATTTTCTTTATTTTTTAAATTACCTTATTAAAATGGCTTTTTCAATTGTATGGGGTAGCGGGTCGCTGTAGTAGTAGTAGTAAGTTCCCTCTCAGACCATGAATGGCCTATGGGGCAAGTGAAACAGCGTTCACAAGTTTCAATATCCACGGCATACGAGGGGATTGTGTGGCTAGCACAATGCCCAGCCGCCTTTACTACCCCAACTGATGTCGGGTACCCACTAAGAGCTGGGTGGACTCAGGGACGCCCTAGGCACCGGGAACAAATCCATGCCTTCACATGGATTCAAACCCGTGACCGTCGGAACGCTAGTCGAGCGCGCTGCCACTCAACCACCGCGTCGCTGTGCTATTAAAATAAAGGTAAAAAAATGATTTTTAAAAACCACGTTTTTACAAGTGGACTAAAATTAAGAAAATAATTTAAAACGTGTAAGTTCAAGTACTTCGATTTAATATGACTAAAAACGTGGGGCGGGCGCTAATGAGGTTTAACATATGCGGTTCACTCATTCTCTCACTTATAGATCTCTCTTTTGCCTTCTAAATTAGAAATCTTTAATTTTTATACCAAACACCCACCCCACGTTTTTATTCATATTAAATGTAAGTACTTAAACTTACACGTTTTAAATTATTTTCTTCTTTTTAGTCCACTTGTAAAAACGTGGTTTTTAAAAATATTTTTTTACCTTTATTTATTTTATTCTTTATGGAAGTGGAAGAAAAAAACAATAACAAACCGTGAATTTGAATTACATACATCATATAAGGATAAACTAAAAATGCATTAATTTAATTACGGTACGTTCGATCGATCTGAAATTTTGAAACGATGCATTGTTAGGTCAGACGGGTCAGTGTGCCAAATTTCAGCTCGATCGAATCACGGGAAGTGGGTCATTTTCGACTTTTGTCTTTCCGCCCGCCCATGAGATGATGAGGAGATGATGAGACGGCCGCGAAGTTAATATAAGGGATTTAACAAAACAAACCCGTAAAAACAAAGTTTTTGACTATAAATCCCTTATATATGAGACATAACTAACAGTATTGATTATTTTCAAACATTTACAGACTGAATCTGTCTTAACTCAACTTTGCTTCATAACCCTGCGGGGGGAGGGTGAGAGGGGAAAAGTCTGGTCACCGATTCGCTTGACCGAGCTCAGCGTGACACTTAAAATGTAAACAAAAGTGCCCCGGCGCTTCGACGGATCGCCTCAACGCGTCAACTCAAAATTTCACGTGGGAAAAAAACAATAACAAACCGTGAATTTGAATTACATACCTCATATAAGGATAAACTAAAAATGCATTAATTTAATTAAGGTACGTTCGATCGATCTGAAATTTTGATACGATGCATTGTTAGGTTAGACGGGTCCGTGTGCCAAATTTCAGCTCGATCGGATCACGGGAAGTGGGTCATTTTCGACTTTTGTTTTTCCGCCCGCCCGCCCATGAGATGATGAGATGACGACAGACAGAGAGAGAGAGAGAGAGAGAGAGAGAGAGACGTCGGTGAAGTTAATATAAGGGATTTAAAAAACAAACCCGTAAAAACAAAGTTTTTGACTATAAATCCCTTATATATGAGACATAACTAACAGTATTGATTATTTTCAAACATTTACAGACTGACACCGAGTGATGTCCATTGTCTTTAATAAATGGGGGTGGGATGTGAGGGGGTGTCGGCACGACGGTCGGCGTCAACACGACGGTCGGCGTCAACTCAAACTCACGTGGAAGTGGAAGAAAAAAACAATAACAAACAGTGAATTTGAATTACATACCTCATATAAGGATAAACTAAAAATGCATTAATTTAATTACGGTACGATCGATCGATCTGAAATTTTGATACGATGCATTGTTAGGTGAGTCGGGCCCGTGTGCCAAATTTCAGCTCGATCGGATCACTGCAAGTGGGTCATTTTCGACTTTTCTTTTTCCGCCCGCCCAGCCCAAGACAGAGAGGATGAGATGACGACAGAGACGGCCGCGAAGTTAATATAAGGGATTTAATAAAACAAACCCGTAAAAACAAAGTTTTCTACTATAAATCCCTTATATTTGAGTCATAATTATAAGTATTGATTATTTTCCAACGCCACAAATATTTACAGACTGACACCGAGTGATGTCCCTTGTCTTTTAACGGGGGATGGGACGTGAAGGGGTGTCGGCACGACGGTAGACGTCTAAGCGTCAACTCAAACTCACGTGGGAAAAAAACAATAACAAACCGTGAATTTGAAGGAAAAACTAAAAATGCATTAATTTAATTACGGTACAATCGATCGATCTGAAATTTTAATACAATGCATTGTTAGGTGAGATGGGTCCGTGTGCCAAATTTCAGCTCGATCGGATCACTGGAAGTGGGTCATTTTTAACTTTTGTTTTTCCGCCCCCCCATCCCATGAGATGATGAGATGATGAGACGGCCGCGAAGTTAATATAAGGGATTTAAAAATAGTATCTTTTTTTAGATTAAAAGGTCTCCAGGGGCCGGATGAGAGGGCCTCACGGGCCGCATCTGGCCCGCTGGCCGTAGTTTGGAGACACCTGTACTAGAGGATCAAAAGTGTTGCCGACCCCTGTACTAGAGGATCAAAAGTGTTTCTGAACCCTGTACTAGATGATCAAAAGTGTTTCCGACCCCTGTACTAGAGGATCAAAAGTGTTGCTTTGAGAAATAAGTCCCGGGTACTGCAAAAGCAAACAGTTCATGCCCGGCTGTAACCTCAAAAATTATTCATACATCTCCACGTGCAATAAAATATTTGTACCCTGAAACACAAAAAATAAAAACAACAAAAACGATTTGGTGCCAATCAAAAACGTCTCAGAAAATAAAACGAGAGGAAAGAAATGAAGTCAGTGCTCAATAACAGCCACACTAAGACAGACAAAAATGCAGGAAAATTGATGGGTATTAAACAGTAGTAAATAGAGAAAACAGTTTTTAATTATAATGGGTAGGCTATTAAACAGTATTTAAAAATGGATTCAATTTTTAATTGATACACTAGCGTCAATAACAGGTTAAGTAGCACGCACGCACACACACACACACACACACACACACACATATAGATAGAGATAAAAACACTTTTTATGTTCCAATAGATACTTACTTTGTAATATCTATACAGACGCTCCTTCTATGCAGAATATTATTGCGTCCACAGACCACGCCGGTCTGTTGGCAAGGAACGCAGCGTTCACATGTGTTTGTTTCCCTAACTAGTGTTAGGTACCCATTCGGAGCTGGGGGGACTCGGTGACACTAACACATATAAATCCAGAGGTGTATTAAGATTGCACGGCTGCAATTCCACCCGGGGCACTGTCCATCGACTTTATTATACATTTAGAGGGCCCTTAATGTAGCCCCCCCCCCTAATCCAGTAACACTTCCATAAAAATTGATTGGTGTGCAATTAATGATAATTACTTATAATTTTAAAATTTATTATAATAATAAATCCCCCTACTCCCCACCTGGCATTTGGGCGTGGAACGGATTTCCTGAACAAACCGGGAAAACCAACACACTATAAACATTTATTTTTTAAAATAAAAATGCAAGACTATATCATATTATTATGTAAACCACGGCAAAGTGTAGGCAGGACCAGTGGCGTCACTAGGGGGGGTCGGGGGGGCGGGCCGCCCCGGGTGACACCCATCAGGGGGTGACACCCGAGCCAAAAATTTTACTGTGTACGATTTTATGTCAGAAAACAAAAGATGACACATTTTTTAATCTAGAAAGAAATTAAGAAATACAATGAAATACGTTATACGTGAAAATTCTTATTAAAAAAAAATATCAGTTAACTTGCAATAACAAAACAGTCCCAACACACGAACAACATTAAAACAAATTAGGAAAAAAAGAAAAGAAATAGTCGCAGCAGAGAGATCTTTAAAAAAGGCTGGAATGAAAGAGGCAGTGTCTTCTGTTTTAAAAGATATAAAGCCATTTGGTCTTGGACACACCGACAGCATGAACGAATCCCACCTCACGACTCCCTCCACCACAGTGGGGTGGGGGGGGGAATACGATTTTTATCACCCCCCCCAAAGAAAAAAAAATATCAAAAGATGAGTTTTCTTTGTTGATGTTTTTCTTAAGGAAAATTATTATTTCAATGTCTTTGAGTTAATATTTTTTTAAATATATTTATTAAAGGTGTGAAAGCATAGATATGCATGCTTATATACAGGTAGTCCTCCGGTTACGACGGTCCCATCCCGACTTACGCTGTTTAGTGCTTACGAACGCGCCCCCGTAAAGACGCGTTATTCCGTATTTAAAAAAAATAATTCATGTGGTAACGAATTCTTTTCTCTATTTGAAATAAAAAAAATTATTGAAAAATATGTATGATTATTATTTCAACCTACAACTTTCGTTTGCGAATTTTTCAAATGGCGCAGTTTTCAATCAAGTCAATAAAGCTGAGTAAGCTTACAAGTTCCTTTTCAATGCTCATTAGAGAGAGCATATTCAGCCTTTTTCGTCCCATGCAAATTCTAACTCATTATATATTCTTTTCAACTTTGAAAAGGATCGCTCTCAGCTGCAGTTTGATGTCATCATTGAAAGATAGATGCGAAGTGCGATGTGTACATTTGTAAAGGACTGTGTGAAATATATAGCTCATTCAAAAGCAGCAAACTTTTTAGCTCTGTGCAATTTTTTGAGTTTCGCTTTGTGCTACTTCCTTTTCCTTACCCTGAGCCTGGGGCTGGACAATAACTTTTTTAAGAGTTCTGAAAATCGGACTAATTCTGAAGGTAAGCAGTCTTCGAAATCACTCATGAACCTACATGTGGAAGAAAATCAGAAGCCCCGAGCCTAGTGCTTTTTATGGGTCTTCCCGGAAGAACCTCCTTAGCCATCTGGCCACCAAAGGGACGTAACAGCTAGGAACCCCCCCCCCAAAAGCGGTCGCTTCTGAAGCTGCCACCTGGGCATCCACGACATACAGTCGAAGATGCCTCCCACTAAGTTGCCCTCACAAGGAGGTGGTGGAATTTCCTACTACGACCCGCTACCACTTTGGCGCCATCCCGGCAAAGCACACGGGTCTCCATGGTTAGGACCGCCGCAGACCGGGGGATCATCAAAGACCTACCTAGGGTGCAACCCCCACTGGAAGGTTTCCTCAGAGCTGGCGCCCAATGCGTTCTTCGCGGCACTTTTTGCTAATCCGTACTGGCGCTCCTGGCCCTAAACCGGCACCGCTTGATGGCGTTGCTAGTAAATTGAGGGGGACGAAACGGTTGCTTCGGATTTACCCGAACCCTTTCTTCGAAATCACTTGAATGTTCTTCCATTAACTTGGCTGCTGCCCATCGGGTGGCGAAAGTGCTGAGCTCAGTTAGGTTTGTAAGAAAGCCAAATTTCTCATGGATGTATTTATATGCACCTAACCAATGTTGTAGGGCTTAAAAACGTTTGTCAATGATTACCAGAAATACCTCAATCTTGATTTTTTTTCTCCAGGAGAATACTGTTTTGTTGATGTCCCTTTATCAAACTGACGCTTTCTTTTTTGTTTGATAGTATTGAAGATTGTTTACACTGTTTTTACCACGGACTTTTCCTTTCCTTTGTCTTCATAGGAATACAATTAAGAATGCTATTTTTAACAAACTGAATGAGAGACTTCCTTTCTATTTTTTTTCCCCAAATTTCAAGTAAAATAGCGACTTCCAGTTGTTCAATTTCCTTTAGAAATCCTTCTTCTTCAAGTCGGCAGTCACGTGGCTGATTTTCATTCGTTGCTAATTCTTCTAGTGCTGCATATCGCTCAAGCTATTAACAGACCTTACAGCATAATGTCAGGCTGACCATCTTGTGCCAGACAAGGCTTTGTTAGCATGTATCTATTTCATATGTTTTTGAAGTACCTGTCAACGATGAGTAGATGCAACAAGTCGGGTATAAAGATTTTGCAGAAGACAAAAAATCTGACCGCGGTAGGAAAACCTGCTGCTCTTTTCCCAACCAAATTAAAGGAATGAGCTGTGCACGGCACATAATGAGCTACAATGCACTTCGCACGAAGAATAGCCTGGTTTCCGTTATACTTCTTACTCATTTGCAGCATTGCCGTATGACTGTCCAAGGCATTTTCAGGGATTCGTCAAACATAATGGCCTGCATCTTTATTATACATTATAATTCATAAAAAGTTTGGGGGCCCTTAAATTATTGGGGGCTTTAGCCCGTTCAGCACCACCCCCCCCTTTTTAATCCACCATAGGGAGATGGGGTGGGGTCAAGCATCTGTAACGATGTGTGACGAGGGGGAGGGTGTGTTTTAAGAATGTGACGTCACATCAAAAACGCGAAACTTTCAATAAAAGTTCCACTTAAATATTTGATTGTTTACCATTTATTTAATTACGTTTTCAATGACTTCATGTGTGTTACGATATTACAGTGCAGACTTACCCTAAATACATATTTAAATTACAAAAAATAATTTGCAACATGCTAATTTTTATTGAGAAAATACGGCTTAGGGGAGGGGTGTCAAAGCTTTGTGACGTCATATCGTAAAAAAAGGGGTGGGTGTCTAAGTTTTTGTGACAAAGTATGACGCTGGGGGAGGGTGGGGTAAAAATTGGCAACCTCACGTGACGTCATTTATGGACGCCCCTTCAGTCGTGAAGGGGTGACACCATGAGCTACCGCCCCGGGTGACACCAACCCTAGTGACGCCTCTGGGCAGGACGCAATAATTATCTGTATAAAAGTAGCTTATGTAAAAGATAAGATGAGATAAGAATTCGTATTTACATCTTTTTTTGTCAAACCATAGTTTTGTTTGACATCTTTTC
The DNA here is from genome assembly GCA_944989445.1 of Ampullaceana balthica. Classification (NCBI taxonomy): domain Eukaryota; kingdom Metazoa; phylum Mollusca; class Gastropoda; family Lymnaeidae; genus Ampullaceana; species Ampullaceana balthica. The sequence continues at coordinate 519,117 of CALYLW010000516.1, read as the reverse complement.
AATTTTTATTTAATTGTTGAAGAAGTTGAATTTAAAGAAATTAATTGTTTGATTGCTTTATTTAAAAGAATATTTCGAATTATAATTAGAATGCCAAGACAAATTGTGGTAATTCTTCCTTTTCTGGAGTTACTTTAGTTATTTCTATTGGCTTGTTCCTGCAATCGTGGCTACTTTTGCTTTCTCATTCTCATCCAAACAATAAATTACAAAAAATCTGTCAAATGATTTTGCAGTAGGCGCTAACTTTCACGAAAATGTTTTTAAATAGGAAATATTAATTTAACGCATTATTTTTATAATTGTTTGCATATTTGTTTCTCTTTTGCTCAGAAAGTGAAACAATATTTTCTTGTGACTGAGTTAACTAGACCGTACTACGGCGCTACGGTACTATACGCCGACGGTTATCCTGCAGATTTTACACGTATATTATTTCACAGCGAAATTTAATTTTCTCGTGAGAACTTTCGTGTTTAATTTATTAAATGCATTATTATATGTTGTATTAAAGCGCTAATGTGTGAGTCTTTTTAATTTCTAAGTCTAAGGCATTTTTTCGTCTCTCAACAGTAAACAGTAAACAGTCTGATGTGATGCACCCAGGGCAACCATTTTGTTTATTTATCACTCTACTTGCCGGATTGTCCCAATAAGATGCCAAATGGAAATTTCTACACATACAAACAAACAAAATTAGAATCAAACATCTAGTAACGAAATAAAAAATGAAATTGTCTTTATTTATTTATCTTCTGAGAAAATTAATAAATAGATGAAAAATACATTTTAAAAAAACGAAGTGATTATTCGCACGGTTTTGGCCGTGCGGATAATGCTGAGTATTATCCGCACGGGTCATAGGGGAATGCGTCTGCTAGTGGCTGGTCATGTTAATAAAAAAACACGCCCGGTGTAGACAAAATAATAGCCGATATCACATGATTTAGGCTAAAATGTGTAATTTATATGCTAATACTAATTTAAATGTCATGATTACTGAAATTTTAAAGTAACACTTCCATAAAAATTGATTGGTGTGCAATTAATGATAATTACTTATAATTTTAAAATAAAAATATTTTTCATAAGCTTCTCCAGGTTAATCTATCTTAGTTCAATTTATCGTTTTGGTACGCGGATCGAATTGTTAGTTTTGTTTGTTTGTTTGTTTTACAACCACAGTGAGGATGTTTGCAAACACTCAAGCAGGCTCTTTCCCAGAAACATTTTACTGTTCCCTCACCCATGCCTGTCTTATCTATTCTGTTAGTCACTGTTACAGACTTTCACTTTTAAATTTTTATGCTATACTGGCTATACCAATATATCGTCTTTCGTTTTTTCATGCTTTAAATTAAATAAACTTAATGGATTTATGACCACAGGTACAATGCTAGTTTTGGGGAGAATAATAATTATCCTTTTTAATTACAGAGTCTCGTTCAATTATGAATGAAAGTTAATAAAGTAATAAAGGTACTTTATAATATATAGAATAAAAATACAAAGTTGATTGCACTGGAGCAGTTAATAATAGTATAGTTTTATATCAGCTAAATCCGTAGTATTACTAATTAATTAATTAATCATTAACTAACGATATGCAGGTCTGCTCAGATTATTGCTAAAATGGATACACATATAAGATTTAAGACACTCGGAGGCGGTTAACATGACAATTGAATTAGCTTGACATTATTCTCACGTTCTAAACTGTGCGAATAATGTTCTACATTATCCGCACGGTTTTGGCCGTGCGAATAACCCTTGCCTTTTAAAAAACATTTTCAGTCAGTAAATTTATTTTAGCATGGGTTGAGCCAGGTAAAAAACATCTGCCATGCAGTTATCTAGATAAACAAAATGGATGTATCGTGACCAGATTATGTATTAAATAGAGCCGAAAAAATGCCTTAGAAATTAAAAAGACTCACAAATTAGCGATGTAATAGCTGAAATACAACATAAAAAATGCATTTAATAAATAAAAAACGTAAGTTTTCACGAGAAAATTAAATTTCGTTGTGAAATAATATACATGTAAAATCTGCAGGATTACCAACTAGACTAAACTCTACTCAGACTCTTAGAGTTATTTAATTAATTAATTATTAATTTTTAAAAATTATAACAATGAATAATATGTTTATAATCATAGCAAAGAACGGGGAAGTACTAAGACAAGATTTTTAGTCATGGCATTAGTCCTAATTCTAAGCTCCATATTTTCAAGAAGTTTAAAAAAAAATATATATAGTTTTAAAAATGCTGAAAAGTTACACCTAATCATTAAATGCATGCATTTAAGAAACTATACCACCCAATGGGCCTATCCCTATAATATACTACAACTAGGCTATTCTATATATATCTAGGACTGACTTTGTGTTGTCTTTTTTTGGCTTTTGGACCCCATCTTTGTTGTCATTATCATTATGGCCAGGGTTTGATAAAATTAATCCGACAACTATGTACTAAATAAAGTACTAACCCAAAAACACTAAAAATAGACAAATGAACCTACCCTAAATTTCAAGCGTAATTAAATTTATCAACAAACAAATTTAAATTAGATCATTTTATTTCACTCATTGTCATTGTCTCCAATGTTCACTTTGGTTTAGAAGTATATCTACCTAAATTTAATAAAGAAACTAAACTAAACTGCAGTTAATAAATAAATAACCAAAATGTTGCCCTTGTGATTCGATTTTGATATTTTGGTGGATATCGGCATAAATTAGTTAAAAACTAAATTTGCGCTATAAATATTAATTTTCGTATCAATCATATGTTGAAAATTCATTGATTTATTCACCTCTGCAAGGCGACTGGCATCATTTACAGAGGGTCCCTATAACTCTGTTGTAATATTCTCTCTTCGTTACTTTCACGAATTTCGTGAAAGTAACGAATGGATTGAAACTTAAATTAATCAGAGATGTTGCAATATTTCAATCAAAGCAAAGTTTATATCTATTATTAATTCACTCAAGCAAAATAATGTCAACAGCCCCATATCAATGACCACTAGTCATTTCCAGAGGAACTCAGTTGTCTGTCAATGAGATGTCTTTAAAAGAATCATCTTAGTTGATCTGTTGTCCATTATTCTGATATTATGTAATAATAATTTAAGCATGTCTTAATGTAATTTTCCTGGCCTTTTTCTAGATTTTACTTTTATAATGTTCATTAGCCTGAATTATATTGACAATTATTGCTTACTTGATGCAAGAAATGTAACATGTTTTCAGAGAAATGAGATTCAAGGCAAAATTACAGAACGGATCTTAGTATAGGACTCATGTTTATATCCTCATCATCTGAGAGTATCGTAGCTTCCTCTTCAGACAAGTGAAAACTTAAATAAGGTATTGTCCTTAGAATGTTGGATGTTTTCTTAGCATAATTTGGCAATTTTCCTAACTACTTCATCAAAGACAATCAGTGCAGTTCAAAATATAATATTTTTTTAGCAATACTTTTTGCCTGCATCATTATACAGTTGCATCTGTTGCTGAGTATTCAGTCAGCACTTTCATGTTTGTTTACAAAAGTTTTGCAAATGTCATCTGACTTTATTCAGTGGCTTGAAAGCTAAGGAATCACACTCCAACACATTAGCTAATTCAGTGAAAAGAACTTACAGTATTAAAGACCCACTTAATGTGCCACTGTTCTGAAACTGTTTCAATATCTGCTGTTATAGTTATAGGCATGTTTTTGAAAGCTTTTTTTATAATCCAATCATCATGATGGACAGTACAATGTCGGTAGATATGGAATATATCTGCGAAGAATTACACCACTTCCATTATATAACCATCAGAGGTAAACATAACCATTTCTACATTTTTAATGAATTCACTTGAGAAAAACTCTATGTTTTATGGTTCCAAAGATTTATTGTCACAAGCAAAGGAAGTTGAAACAACCACTGTTTTGTAAGCATCAACAACTACTGCGTTGTAGGCATTTGTGTCATATGGCTGAAACTTTGTGCGTAATATCAACATTTTTTTGCCACAGATATACCAGCACTCTCATCTATACTGTTAATGTGGAGGAACTTTGCATAGCCCAACACTACATAATTGATAAATTAAATATGAACAAACACAAATTTGTAATTTTTGCTGCTAAGAGAAATTTAAGCTAACAATACATGTTTGAGGACAAGATATCTCTTAAACTGCATTCATAGACATATCACAATATCTGTCATCATCATCAGCATCATCTATGGCCCATGTAGGGCCCAGGCCTGCTCCACCACATCCTTTCATTTGGATCGATCCATGGCTTTCCTCCTCCATGCCCTAACTCCCAGCTGGTGTATGTCCATTTCCACATCATCGATCCACCTCAGTGTTGGGCGACCAGTGATTCGCCTGCCCCTAGGCTTCTGCTTGCAAATAACTTTTGCTGCTCTACATTCTGGCATCCGTTCAACATGTCCTTCCCAGCGTAGTCTTTATTTTTTTAATCAAAGGACTAAGGATGGGTCTTCATACAAATGATAAAGTTCTTGGTTTGTATGAATTCTCCAGATATCATTTTCTATCACTGGGCCATATTATATTTTCCGGAGGATTTTCCTCTCCCAAGTGGTGAGTAGGTTCTCTGCTTTTCTGGTCAGGGTCCAAGTCTCACTACGTTACTGCTGGTCTTATGATAGTGGTGTATATTGTTCTCTTTGTTCCCCTTGAGAGTTTTTGCTTCCTTGAAGTTTTTGTAAGCTGAAGTAGGAACGGTTGCCTGCTGTTATTCTTTCTTTCACCTCCGATATTATCTCATTGCGCTAGTTTATAGTCACCCCTTGATATTTGAATGTAGCCACTCTCTCAAATTTGTGATTGTTTATATTGATGTTATCATCAGCATGGGTGGTTCTTGGCATTATCATATATTTTGTATTCGGTTCATTTATAACAAGACCAGCTTTAGCAGAGGCATTTTCAAGTTCCTTGAAAGCTTTAATTATGTCATTACGGTTTCTACCCAGTAGCGGTATACTGTCTGCGTATGCCAGGCACTGTAGTGGTTGGCTATACAAGGTTCCTGCTGGTCTTTGTTCTGTATTATCTCTCTGGAAGTAGTTTGTTATGGTTCCACTGGTGCTCAAGTGTATGCTTCTAATAATTTTTTCTAGTTTGATGTTAAACAGCATACATGATAGTGAGTCTCAATGTCTGAGACCATGGTCAACTGTGAACTCCCTTGTCAACAAAATGTAAATCAAAAGCTTTAGTTTGTCTCCTTCAGCACTTAAACATTGTGCTGTTTTCCAACCTTCGATCAGCGACACTCAACGACTTTATACAATTTGTTTCTTCAAAGCCTTTATTACTTAGTATTTCGTTTAAAATATCCCATCTTTTCCTGTGAACAAATCACCACCTGCATTTGCTTTCAAGCATAGTTACGTCGGTGCTCATTTCACATTATTAAGAAATAACACTCGGCTTAACAGTCTGATGCATTCAATGACATTGCATTCATTCAATTATGATCTATTACGTTTTAAAATTGCTTTTACCTTTTTTAGAAAGCGAAAAAGCTGATAAAGTTTCATTTAAATTATTACCCCTTACAGGAATTAAAAATATACATTCATTCTCATCGAGATCTGCTACGAACACAGTCCCTGTGTCTAAATTTTGGCACAATTTAAACTATTGATTATAATTTATAATAGTAATAGTATTATGCATACTGCATCTTACAATATCAAAATGCCTTGGTCTAACAACTAAAATGTAATCCCTGTTCAAGTTGAACTAATATATTGTATCTAAAGCACAATAGCAGGGACTATATACTCAGTGGTGTAAGTGCAGGAAAAGGATGCTGACCATCTTTATGAAAAGATAGAGTGCATTATTTGAATCCGCATTTTGTCAAGGGTCTTTAGTAGATAAAAAATGTATGTATTTAATCTACATTTTGTCAAGGATCTTTAGAAGATAGAAATTTTATGTATATAATTGCTGCTGCCTTTGTTTGGCAGCTTATTTTCAGATCTGAAAAATAATGTATAGAAATAATTTTTTAATATTTTCAGACACATCAATGGGTAATATCGAAGCCCATGACTTTGCTCCTGTAAGAGATGATGAAAGAAAAATACTAAATTTAAGTAGGAAAGTTACTCCAAAGCAGTACATAAAGGTATCAAACATCATTTCTTGAACTATTTTTATACACTATAAAATAAAACTGTTGTATTTAAAAAAAAAGATATTTGATAAGAGCTCTAGTATACATTCATGACATGTATTTTGAATATTTCGTTTTTATTAAAATTTTATTACATTATTTTACTAGAATGCTGAATGAATTGTTTTCCCCCTTTTGTTAAATCATGTCTATCCTTAATATCTTCATCCCATACAATTATTTTTTCAAAAACAGTAAATTTTGGTGAGGAAGACAACAAAAATTCTGCATTTAATTTGTTTGTTCTAGCATCTTCATGGTGAATATCATGAGGCCTGTCTGTTGGAACTCCCATGGCATATTAGAGACTCTGTATCACTCTATGAAACTATGACAGCAGCATTTAATGCACTTACAGAAATTCCTGTAGAAATGCCACTTCGTCTTCCTCATTTGAGCTTCCTAGACCTTAGTCACAATCAACTTCATTCACTTCCAGAAAGCTTTGGTCTCTTATTTCATTTAAAGGAAATCCAGTTTCAGCATAATCAACTTATTGCACTTCCTGACAGCTTTGTACATCTTGTTAAATTAGAAAAGGTTAATATTTTCTTTCTTTAATATATTTTCCTATTAATAATTTAGATTTTAATGCTTGTTACATTAAATAATTTTGGGCTGTTTTATATCATTTATTTCAAAATACTGCTGAAGCCTAATTAATGCTAATATTTATATATTTCATACTTTGTATATTGCATATTTAGTTCAAACTAAGTTAATAATTTATTTTTACTAACACTTTTACCTTTCAAATATATGAAGTAATTATGTCAATAAATGGCTTATGCTAAGTATTAAAGATGTGTAATGGTTTATTCACTATTACTATTAGGCTGACTTATCATACAATGAGATTAGACAGCTACCAGAAAAGATTGGAACAATGGAAAGACTAGCTAGATTAAATGTGATACACAATAAGCTGAAAGAACTTCCATTGTCTCTTGGCTCTCCATTTTCTCATATTAAGCTTCTACTTGCACAACAGGTATTTATTTAGTTAGCAATAACTAAATTCATGAAGTTTTACTCTTTTTATATACCATGCATTCACTTTTTGGGTATACAATAAATTTTGGTAAATTTTTGTGGCCTAAAAAGCAAGAAAGAAAAATAAATATATTTTTGTCTGCTCATTCTTCCAGAAAAATGTTAAACTTAGAATGCTTCAGAGCTTTAGGATAATTATGAAAAGTTTTTAAACAAACAAAAATTAATAAATGCATCTATGCCAATAATTTAACTAATAAACTAGGATTTCACAAAATTAAATTTTAGTTTCTTTTAAGAACCGCCTGGAAAGTCCACCACAAGCTATTTGTGAAGAAGGTTCTGTCTCAACCCTTGAATATGTTCGCAAGCAATACTCCACCAATTGTCTGGAATTCCCAGTCTCTATCACCATTCCAGTCAACCAGTTTCCACGCTGCTGTAACAATAAGCTGGAACCATCTGTGAATAATCCTCATTCTGCCCAGATTCAGTATATCCAAGAGCAGACAAACACGGCTCACACAACTAACAGAATTAAGGCACCATTGTTACCTCCATATGATGCAACAACACTTACTCCATTTCAGCTACAAGATAAGGTTATCGGTGAGTTTGATAGTTTAAAATAAAATGTATAGAGATTTCATTTAAAATAATATTTACTTTTCATTATTTACAACCTGTAGGGAAGTAAGATTTTTTTTTAGTTTCTGTAAACCTATTCTCAATTTTATTCTACATGTAAGTTATTTGTAAGTGTAAATGTTATTCTATTTCTTTCAAGGAAACCTTTTTTTTAATGAATTATGTAAATAAAAAAGATTCATGAAATTTGTAAAAGCAAAAAATTATATTTGTTGCACACAAAAAATGTGTCTACATTTTTATCTGAATTTTGAAGCAGATAAACTTTTCTTTAATTTTTCTTTTTGGTCTCCTGAAGAAGGCATGTAGCTGATAATTGTCCTTGTATTTTTGTCTTTGCTTTTTTAATTCATATACAGTGGGACCCGCTTAAGTCGACGGCCTCGGGGTATGAAAAATGGCGCAGAGATAATCGATCCTCGAGTTAAACGAAAACCAATGCGGCGGCAAAATATTAACATGCGCTTGAAATTTTTTTATAATTATATACATGATGTGCGTTAATTGGTGATGGGACGATTAATCGGAATCGTATCGGAATATCGGGACCCTAATATTTCTTCACTCTTCCCTAAGGTTAAGACCTATCGTTTTTAAGGATCGTTTAAATATAACCCAGGGTTCCCACTCAGTCGGGAATTCTTAACTCATTCCCGACGGATGCGACTAAATGCGTCCTCCGGGGGTTCCGCCGGATGCGTCTTAATGCGTCTGGTCACACCCCCCTACTTTTCTTTTCAGTCTAAAAATGAAATCACGCATCCCCGATAATTTGAATGATAACCTCGCGGTAGCGAGATTCCACGAGATTTCAATAAAAAAAAAGGGAAGTTTTTATCTTGTCGCGTTCATTTTCAAAGCGTGTCTCAAGCGAGTCAGGTTGAAGTGAAATTTTTGTGAATTTTTTGGTGACTTTGCAATTATGGCGTTCCAATTTCTTCAGTCCCTTATCGATGGAAATGAACAATTATTAGATGAAGAGGGATTAGATATTGATGTTAATGAACTGTGTTCAGAATCTAGTGATTCTGACGATGATTCCGACATTGATGGTCCGTCTACAAAACCGGTACTGGCATGGAATGGTCCAATCAGCTGTCCAATGTTACAGAAAAAATGGGCGCATTTACAGAATATGAAGGGGGTCTTCATGATCTACCCATAGATAGTCTACCATTAGACTATTTTAAATTATTTGTTACAGACAAATGCATAGAGGATTTTGTCATACAAACTAATTTGTATGCGGAGCAGCAGCTGACCAACCAGTCTGGGTCTAGGACCTCGGCCATAAAATGGTCTCCAGTGAATGCAGATGAAATAAACAAATACATTTATATAAATATTATGTTTGGCCTCCATCAAGTTCCAGATGGACGACTTTACTGGTCTTCAGACAATATGGGGAGGGTCCCAGCAGTAGCTGACATCATGAGTCGTGACAGATACGACATGATTCACCGTTTCTTTCATGTTTATGACAGCTCGCTTCAACCCACAAGTGACAGCGAAAATTACGATCCCCTTTTCAAAGTTAGACCCTTTCTGGACCATGTGAGACATAACTGTCTGTCTTTATACAAGCCTCAACGACAGCTGAGTGTAGATGAAGCCATGGTCGGCTTTAGGGGGAGACTCGGCTTCAAGCAGTACATGAAGGATAAGCCGACTGCTTGGGGCTTGAAGATTTGGTGTTGTGCTGAGTCAAAGACTGGGTACATTTTAAATTTTAAAGTTTACACCGGCAAGAGGGAAGTAAGCTCCAACAATGGATTGGGCTATGATGTGGTCATGGCTATGACCGAGCCCTTTCTAGACAAGCGACATGAGATTTATTTTGACAATTTTTTTTCATCACCAAGGCTTGCAGAGGACCTACTGGCCCGTGACACATACTGTTGTGCCACAATTAGGCCCAACCGCAAAGGCTGGCCTATGAAAAAATCAAAGCAGAAGAAAGGCGAATTCAAGATGCAGCAAAAGGGTTTACTTGTCGCCTGCCAGTGGACAGATAAGCGTCAGGTAAATATACTGTCCACAAATTTTAACCCTGAGATGACGCTGGTTCAAAGAAGGTCCAAAGACAGCATCATTCAAGTTGAAATCCCCTGCAGTGTTGATTCATACAATTCACACATGTTTGGGGTTGATTTAGGGGATCAGCACCGTTCATATTACCCAGTGGGAAGACCAAGCCATAAGTGGTGGAGATATCTGTTCTGGTATCTGATCCAGATTTCGATAATAAATGGCTATCTTCTCATGAAGAAGGTGAACCCTAATTCACCTCTAACACAGAGCCACCTCAAGTTTAGGGCAAAACTGGCACAACAACTGCTGGCTCTGAAAGACGTTCCCACATCAAGTAGGGCTTGCCATAATAGGCCCAGTGTTGCGGGGATTGCTCGGCCATTCAGCCCCCAGCATATGCTGTCTATGATGCCGGGCAGAAAACGAAGATGTTACCAGTGTGCCATGGTGGGAGCAAAAATGCCCAGTGGCAGGACTAAAGAAACAACCAAGGGATGCCATCTATGCCAAGTTTATTTGCATGCTGGACAGTGCTATAGCACATATCATGACAGTCTCAAATAAAAACATAATGTCGCAAACATTGATCAAACTTGGATTCAATTTTTTAAAAAGGTGTAAAATTGCAAATTTTTAAAAATTTTCTTTCTTTATTTTGTGGTGAAGTTTGTACTTGTTGTACCTGTAATGTTATATTTTTCTGAAAGTTCATCCATTTCCGAGTTCATTGGAATTTTTTAAATTGAAATTGGTTAATGTTTAGGTATTAGTAACAATTTTTTAAAAATACATATGTTATGAAAATCGGAGTAACTTCCCTTTGTTCAGGAACATTTTTAGGTGCCGTTAACTTGCACGGTATGATACCGTGTAAGTTAGTAAAAAAATAACTTGCACGGTATGATACCGTGTAAGTTAGTAAAAAAATAACTTGCACGGTATGATACCGTGTAAGTTAGTAAAAAAAATAACTTGCACGGTACGGTACGGTAATGTTTTAATGTAAAAAATAGACAACTAAACCTAACCATGAACCTAAAACTAATAATTACAATATAATTGTAATTATAAGAATGTTAAATTGATTTAATTAGTTTTAGTCCCTGTATTACTGTATTTGTTTTTCTATTTAAATGTAAAAAATAGACAACTAACCCTAACCTTGACCCTAAAACTAAAAGATCTAATTTAATCGTAATTATAATAAGAATTTTTAATTGGTTTCAATATATTTGTTTTTCTATTTTAATGTAAAAAATAGACAACTAACCCTAGCCCTAACCTTGACCCTAAAACTAAAAGATCTAATTTAATAGTAATTATAATAAGAATTTTTAATTGGTTTCAATATATTTGTTTTTCTATTTTAATGTAAAAAATAGACAACTAACCCTAGCCCTAACCTTGACCCTAAAACTAAAAGATCTAATTTAATAGTAATTATAATAAGAATTTTAAATTGATTTCCATATATTATTATGTTTTTCTATTTTAGTGTAAAAAATAGACAACTAACTCTAACCCTGACCCTAAAAGTAAAAGATCTAATTGAATCGTAATTATAAGAATTTAAGAATTGTAAAAAAAAAGAAAAAATATTAGTCTCAACCGAAAATCGAAACCATGCCTGTTCTTCTACACTCCGTTCTCCAGTCCAACTTTCAATCATGAGACCACGGATGTTCGGTACTTTTCGTAAATTTTAAAAAGTTATAAATAAGTGACTACAAAACCATCTCTGCGCATGTGCAAATACCGTGTAACTTAGGAAAAAAATAACTTACACGGTATGATACCGTGCAAGTTAGAAAAAAAATAACTTACACGGTATGATACCGTGCAAGTTAACACTATGAAATTTTTATAAACAGGAAGTGAGGTCTCAGGGGGGAATGAGTTAAAATAATTTTCCCGGTCTTGAAAGTCGGGAAATAGTCAGGAAAAGTTATGACTAGTCAGGAATTTTTATATATATATATATTTTTTTGCTGAAGTAAATGACTGTGGTCATGTTTCGATTCCATTTTAATTAGTTACCAGTTTATAATTGTTTGCGTTAAAGGTCAAATTTTTCGCCTCACCTCGTCCCATGGCGCGTCGGGCGTGGCATGTCACCGCCGCTCGCGTTTGCAATGCCTGTCGAATCGGCGAATTAAAAAAAAATCAATATGGTAATTTTAAGTTTAATGCTTTAGACGTGCAGGATATCTGTCACTATGAGACCGCACTCAAATTTCCTCCGTCAATCAAATAATACGTGTAACTTGTAATATAAATAGTAACAAATGCGGCCTTGACCTTATCAGAATTCGACCTACAACAGTGATGACGTGTATATTATATATATATATACTAGAATATTAAGAAAATGATTTGATTTCACCGTCACGCGCGTGTTAGTCACAGTCAAGTATCTTACTGGTAACAAAGCAACAACAAACTTTTAAAATAATAATAATAATTTTTTATTTAATTATATAAAAACCACCGTCTTTTCTAAAGATAATCGTTTATCTTAAAAAATAAAATGATTAATGCATCAAAAAATGAATTAAGTTTAATAATAATATAACATGCACAGCGAAATAATAACGGATTAAAGACCACTAACGCGATTTTCGAGTACCTCTGGTGAATACATACTAAAACTAATTCACGGAATCAAATTGAAAGTAAAAAAATCCGTTAATTTTTATTGAAATCTCGTAGAATCACACAATAGCCGGAAGTCTCGAAGAAAGCGAGATGTCAACACTGTTTTGAACTAAAAATGCCAAAGTGCATTACTAGGCGAACAGACGGGGATCGAGCTAACCGACGTTAAGTTGCAAATTTGGCACTCTTTTGTGCTCGAAATATTAGGGTTCGGCGACTTTAAAAAATCGAATTACCCGATGAAAAAATGCAAAGACAAAGAGAGAATTTGGCGGTTCCAAAAAAAAACATCGACTTAATAGAGCTGACGAGTTAACCGGGCTCGAGTTAAGTGGGCCCCACTGTACTATATCTCTTTCAACCATTTATTTATTTTCCATGGCCTGTAGTATAGTACACAATTGTACAAAGAAAAATAACTCTGAATCATAAAAGCCAGGGTTACTTTATGTGGAAGTTTTTCAGAAACTTGTTAACTTCTCTTTAGGATTAGTCTATGGTGCAGCTATTGGAGATGCCGTAGGTGTGGCTTGCCGTTGGATGTCAGATGATGAGGTGGCTTTCCATTATGGCAGTAATGAGGATTTAGTTTATGGAAAAATTGTACAAGATGAGCACAGAGTTCTGTGGAGACAAGGAGACTGGACTTCCAATTTTGATCAATTTGTAAGCATATAAAGAAGTGATTTTCCTCATTGTTTAAAAAATACTTGACATTTTTCAATTGAAATAAAAAGATTACTACTAGTATGAATATTTTTTTTTGCCATTTATCTATATAAGATAAAGTTTTACAAAACATTTTCCTCTGTAACATTGTTATTTAAGGGATTGAAATTAAAGAGGTGCTGGGTAAAAAGATTCCAAATGAACTATGTCAGTAATGGCTGTTCCCATACTTTTTTGTCATGTCCTTGGCATGCAGATTTTAAATAAATAATATCCTTCAAATCCTTATTTATTTAAAGATGCTAGTTATGGAATCCCTTGTTAACTGGGGAGGTGTAGTTGATGAGTTGGAATTTGCTCGTAGGCTTCAGACTTGGTCAGTCAATGGATTTAAAGAACTTGGTGATTCAACTGGTGTGATAACAAGTGAAACTGTAGAAAAAGTAAGTCATTTTAGCAGGAAGCATAGTAGATATGAAAGTATCAAATATGCCATGTGTTAAGGTTGACTGAGCACAGCATATGACCCTGCACACTAAATATTAGTATTGCAAACTGCCAAAGGTATCAGATATTCAAATTAACTCTTGCTTTTAATCTATTTATAAGAATTAATGAATTATGTATGTTTGCAGTGCTCTTTTGGGAAGGGACGAGTCGATAAACTCAATACATCCCTGCCATCCACATTTGTTTAAATGCAATGCAACTTTTTTAAGTATATACTCGTGGTGTATAAGTCGAGTTTTTTTCTCCAAATTTCAAGGCAAAAATCAGGGGGTCGACTTATACACGCGTAACTCATTTTATAGACGCCATGAGTTTACCATAGCGATCATTGAAGAAATGTAAAATTCAACTTAATGTAAAAGTGACTAATCAGTGGGTCGACTTTTACTCGAGTATATACACGGTAATTCAAAATTTAACTTTTAAATTACAGCAGTTTTAAAAAAAGTATACTAGGGTTTATTGCACATTAATGTTAATGTCATTGTGCTTTTTAATACATTATTAGATCTGCTGTATTTTTAAAAAAAAATTTTTTACAGTAAATATAGTAAATGAAGATAAATTGTAGCTCAGCATACTTTTAACTTTTACACAATATCCTTTTACCTGTAGGATATAACCAGTATTTCCTGCTGGGTAGGGAAAACATGATTAGACCTACACATCTAACCCAAAATTGAATTGGCTAATCAAGACAACAAACTACATCACACAAACTTATCTACTTTTATCTAAAGAACTCAACTTGATTAATTACGGTGAATTATTCCTTATCAACCCCCCCCCCTAATCCAAAGTCTATACATAGAAATAATTTAGTTGTCTTAAGTTATCATTATTCTTTCATATTTTGTCCTAGTTTATATATGAAATTATGTATTTGCTGAAATGAATTTACATTGTAATTTAAACAAATTATTTATTGGAATCAATAAGAGAGTCTTAACTTGGATAAAAGTTTTGGCTTCACAATTAAGTACAAAAACTGTGTAAGCAAATAAAAGAAATTGTTAAAAACTCTCCTCACACATCTACTGTGCTCTCTCCAATTTTTTGAAACAATTATAAATAATTCTTCAGTTTATCTATAAAATTTAAGTTTAATATCTTTTGTGACTTTTTTAACCTCAATTAATTAATTTACAGATTGTTGTGCACCACCGTTTTACCACTGACCCCCACGCCACATCTCAAATAGTGCTTCAGGAAAACAGAGTGAAACAAAATGGCTGTGCAACACCAACCACAAGAGCTGATACAGCCCTTAAATTTGTGCAGAATGTGAGATTGCCAAGATTATCATCCTCATCATCATTATTGTCGACCTTGTCATTATCCAGCCATTCAGATGTAGCTCAAAAGCTGGTATATAAGGCATTTTGTGATCCATTTGGAGGGGATAATGGTGCCGTGGTACGAACAGCCATATTAGGTATGATTTTCTTTACATTACAAATTGCTCATATGATTATGTGATTTTTAATAAGTTGTTTACACATTTGGAGCATTTTCCTCTGGGTATATAATATTTTAAAAATGTACACATAGTACAGTTATTTGAAGATCAAGTACAGGTTCTCATTTTCCACAGATAATCAAAACGCTCTTAAAAATCTTTTTGAATATTACTCACTGTAATTGTGATAACTTAATTTTAACATTAAGTAATTGGGAACACATGTAATGCCAATGCAAAATACCAGTCATGACAGATAACTATTTATATAACTATTTATAATGAATTTCTCTATACTTAGAGTTTGTGGGTTTGTCAAGCATCAAACCTCTATTTACATTTTGTTGTACTGCCAGCATGCTTTGATGAGGGAATAGGGAGTTCAGGGCAGAGGTCAATAATGATTCTCTTTTTTAAAATAAATTTTAAACATTTATTTTGTTTGTCCAGGAAGAGTGAGTGTTAGCCAAGTCCTTCAAGACTTACTGCCATATTGGTTTTCGTTTAACTGGATCATCAATTATCTCGACGCCATTTTTCATACCCCAACGCCGTCGACTTAACCGGGTTCTACTGTACTTTAATGCAATAAAAACAAAATATATTTAATTTTTAATAACCTACCTTACAATAATTTTCTGAGAACTGAAACAGTAATATAAATTACTACTTGCAAGTTAAACACAATATTTGAACCACCATGCCTTGTATCGCGCATCATTCTGCGAATGTCAAAATTCCATGCAAAAACTATAGTGGCGATATTAATAGCACATATTATTCGGCCCAGTGACGATGTGCTTTTTGAGTAGTTTTCTTATAAAAGCGTCATCTGTGTCGTATACTGCTTAATTTTCCAAAGAAATCGATACCTTTTTTGAGCAATTAAACATTTTTGAACGGTTTTAAATTAGTTCATCCACTCTGTAATCAAACAAATGTTGTGCGAATCCGTTATTTAAGACTCGAAAGTACAAGTATTTTTTTTTCACTCGGGTTTTCCCCCTTTAAAAGAAAAAGGGCGGTTGTCGGAAAGGGTTGTGCTTTTCAAATGCCGCCCCTAAATGTGTGCTGCCCGGGGCGGATCGCCAGCTACACCACTGGCATGATCTTTATTTATTTTTTTTAACTTCACACAAGGCTAACTGTGTATTTTCTTTTTTTAATTGCCTAAAATTTATTGGGGGGTTATTACAGAATTATAGGTGCAAAAGTCTAACCGCTCTCCTGCTTGTGCAGCAGTCTCTTCTGTTCTGTCATTTATGAGAGGAAAAGGAAAAAATAAACAAAGCCAGTTCTTCTGTCAATTAATTTTTTTTTAAACCTTAAAATATAATGTGATCAAGCTAAGTTTTATTTATATAGTTTTTAAAAATATTTTTATATTTAAGCATATACCCAAAACTTTTATCCAAGTTAAGACTCTCTTATTGATTCCAATAAATAATTTGTTTAAATTACAATGTAAATTCATTTCAGCAAATACATAATTTCATATATAAACTAGGACAAAATATGAAAGAATGACCTTTTATAATTGCATTGATGAAGTAATGGCAATGCAAAGTTCTATAAGACATAGTCATATGAAAGTCAAATAAAGCGCCATTGGAAAGCTAGGACATAATTTCACTTTCTTTCTTTCTTAAAATTTAATATAACTAGTATTAATTTTTGTGTGCTTTAAAGGTATTCCGAATTTTCATGAACTTCAAGAAGTTGAGGGTAATGCAATTAGAATATGTAGAACCACACATGCGGACAATAAATGTGTTGCAAGCTGTGTATTAATATCCCTGCTGGTGTCATTGCTGTTGCAAGTAAGTTTTACTTCCAAGCTAAAAGTTACTACAAAATATTTAAAATAAAACGTTTTATTTTGAAATATTAACTTAAATCTTAGTGTTTTCTTGTTAGGGGCCAATCCATACGCACGCACAAAAAGTCATATTTTCATACTGCAACCCGTACATTTTTTGGACCCGAGGGGGGGACCCATGCATATGTAAAAATTAGCTCCCCCCTTGTTTGAAAAATTAATTTTAAGCCATAGACACAAGATATTGGTTTTACTCTTGGGGCCGTCCATAAATGACGTCACGCGCCTATGGGGCAGTGGGGTCACGCATTTGTGACGAAGGTGAGGGGGTGTTTAAGAAATGTGATGTCACATCAAAATGCGATTCTTTATATAAAAGTTCCACTAAAATATTTGATTACTTGATTATTTAATGACGTTTTCAATGGCTTACAATATTAGAGTGCAGCCTTACTCTAAATACATACTTAAATGATAAAAAAGTAATTTGCGACAAGCTAATTTTCAATTAGAAAATACAGCTTTTAGGGGGGGGGGTGTCAAAGCTTTGTGACGTCATATTGGAGTCTAAGTTTTTGTGGTGAAGTTTGGGAGGGGGGGTAAAAATCTGCCAAAATCGCGTGATGTCATTTATGGCTATTCAAGTATCGTATTTTTCGCGTTGAAATTATTGAAGTAATACAATAGAACATTCAAATTTTATTGTCAATCAAAATAACTGATAAAATAGAATAACATAAGCAGTGAAATCGCCGTAATGGATATACCATCGGGGGCCGAAAGAGAAACTTCTACTAATTTCAAGAAATGAAAATAAATCAGACAGATATATTTTAGGTACTGATTTTAGTAATGTGTGAACGTTTGGTCTGAATCAAATGTTAATTATTTCCAAGTAATTAAAAGTTCAGAATTTCGTTTCAATTAAATTATAAATCAAATTATTGTATGTATCTATACGCAAAATGCCATTAATTAAACACCCCCCTACCCCTCATTGTGTACGTAATATATGGATGGCCCCTTATTGTTTTTTTTCTTGTTTTCTAGGGCAAGTTGTTTGATATTGAAAATAAAATGGGTCTTTCCAAAGAACATTTAGATACAGCTTTTAAAATGGCAGCTGCACACTTAACAGATGAAGCTGATAAGAAAGAGTTTTTCAATTTAATGGACATACAATCTCTTTCAAGGTGAACTAAATTGACTCCTCATTTTTTGTTGTCTATAACTGTTTTAGAATGCATTTATGAAATTAAATATTTTTTTTTAGGTTTTCCTTTATCAGGAAAATGTTTCTGCCATTAGTAAATGCATATATTATTCAAAGTAAATTTTAGGAATCATTATAGAGTTATTTTCACTTTGCTTGTAAAAATAATGCTTGTAATATTTTCAAAATTATTTAATTTTAGTTTGATT
Source organism: Ampullaceana balthica (assembly GCA_944989445.1). Taxonomy (NCBI): domain Eukaryota; kingdom Metazoa; phylum Mollusca; class Gastropoda; family Lymnaeidae; genus Ampullaceana; species Ampullaceana balthica. The sequence continues at coordinate 500,686 of CALYLW010000516.1, read as the reverse complement.
TTCTTTATTTTAATTGGCAGTTATAGTGATTACTTTGTAAATCCCAACATATATTTTTGCTATATTAATTATTTTTTTTAACACGCATAAATTCCTTATGTAAACACATTAATTTATTTAGCCATCAATAATAAAGGTTTTTTTTCTGAAATTCTCATCCATTCTATTTTATTGAAACGCTTTTAAATTGTGATCAACATAAGCTATTTTTTCTTTCATTTCTTTGTTGTTAGCTTCAGTGCCAAGGAAATGAATTTAATGAGTCATACTTACCAGCCTGTTAAAGCTGCTCTCATAGCTTTACATTGGAAAGATGATTACAGGTATTTAATTTTTTAATGTTCAAGTACCCTTTACAAGATTTGCCATAGCATTAGTTCAAATTAAAAGTTCCTTAAAACACATAACATCCTGGTAGGAAATTGTCCACAGAACTTCAAGTAATCACCTGAATATCTTTGATTATATTTTTTGTGAGCAATTAGCACAATTCATTGTATAATATAAAGGACATTGTGTTTTTTTTATGATAACAATATCTGCATTAAGCTATTGCTAGCATTAAAAGATTTCTAAGGAAGAATGTAATCTTTAATGTAAATGCTTTCAATACTTAACTGTTAGATATAAATTTTGGTCAATTTCTGTGAAGAAATATTGCCTTAGTTCTTTCTATGCTCTTTATTGTTCTTGCTGATCTTATCTTTTCTGTTAAACACGCTCCTTCTATACAGAAGATTATTGCGTATTTATGTATTTATTTTGTATACTTATATAGCGCATTATCTCAAACTACATCTGGGCTCACCACGCTTCAGACATATTCCCCTATTTCATTAAACATTTCTTATATTTATTTATATTTATATCTTACATTTATATTTATGTAACCCACACATTTTTAATTTATCCCATTGATTTAGATCTTTCATAACTGCTCTGACAAAGCTAGCTGGAGACAGCAATAGTAATGCCAGTGTTGCGGGCGCAGTGCTGGGCTGTTGCTGTGGATTTGCTCAACTACCTAAGACATGGGTGGAAGGTCTACGCAAACAGCAAATTCAGTGGCTGAACACTAGAATCAATCATCTCCTGGATATCATGGGCTCACCGTAATATCATCACCTTTTTTACATGACAGAATTTTCTAAGTTTTATCTGTGATATTGCAAATCTGCTGGAGGTAAAAGTTTTTTTAAGCATACATGATCATTTTAATGGAATGACTCTTCTAAATGCATACAGCTTTAAAAAGCTTAGAACTGAATAGTCATTTATTAATGGTATCAATAAATTAACAATAAATTTGTTTATTTGTTTTCTTATTTATTTTGTATACTTATATAGTGCAGTATCCCAGCCTAGAGCTCACGGCGCTTTACAGACATTTCCAACAACTTGAGTAAAGACATTGTACTCTCAATCTTCCTAAACATACACAACATTATATACAAATTTCCAGACATGGGCGTGTATCCATTTTTTAAAATAATTTTGTTCAACTCAGCTGTAAGATTTGGCTGTAACAATTTCACTAGACACAACATGTTAGACAAAATTTGGAAGAATCTACTTGGTGATTAATTTAAACAAGTTGGATAGCTTTAAATTGAATCTCATAATAATTGTCATTACCAAACAAATTAACGCTTAATATTAATACATCAATAAAGGTAGTAAAATATTCCAATTCTAATAGTTTTATAAACTAATTTTTTTGTTTGTTCTAGTTTAATCTGAGTAAGGGTGAAATCAAAATCATTTATTTTTTCTTTAAAAAAAAGTAATATAACAATAATACCATATTTCATTGTGTTAAAATTTTGAGAGCTAATGTAATTTCATATAGATCTACATATTTACAAAATATTATATTGACTAATTCACTCTTATTTAAAATTGAATGCAATTAAAATCTAAGGGGATTTTGAGGGGAAAAACTGAACCTTTCAACTCTCCTAAATTTTTAAAAATTTTATGTTAGTCTTTCATTTTATAATAATTAATATGGACTAAAGTGTTATTCATCAATTGAATATCAAAATCTCTCTTTAAAATTCAAAATTAAATTATACTCAATTTGCATACATATAAACAATGATTTTTAAAAAAAAGAAATTTTTGCCATTATTTTTTTACAAGTTAAAATTATATTTTTAAACATAAATAGATTTCATTGTAACAATGTGCCATAAGACTATGTCTTATAGAACTTTGCATTGCCATTACTTCATCAATGCAATTATAAAAGGTCATTGCTGGCCCCCCAAAATATTAATAATAATATATCACATAGCATCCTGTGCTTTGAAAATGTTATAACTTATTGATAAAATTGCAGTGATCAAAGTAAATTTAACCTTTTTTTGTTAAAATAAATTATTTTTGTGATTGTTTTTTTAGAGAAAGATGAAAAGTTGTTGATGTTTTTCGTGATTCGGATTTTAATAAATATGAGCATTACAATACAATTACATATGATTATATTTTAAATTTGAGAACATTTATATATAAGTTAAGTTAAAAATCATAAATTGTTACCTAATGGTTAATGTATAATTATAATATCTTACAAAGTTTATTATTATTCTCAGTATTTCAAATTTTGCAACCCGATTTATGTCCTGTGGGAAATAAAGAGATTTTATGACTGTCTCTGTGTCTTTTGTTTGGTGACTCATCCATCCCTCGCCACTTTGTGCTCTTTCGTGATTTCTATCCATGGCATATTTTTCCTTTCAAATATTGAATACTTATTTTTTAAAATGTATGGATGCAGCGTTTCTAATGAAATTTATTATAGTAATTGAACTGCCTGTCTCTGTCTCTGAGGGAGAGTAATGAGTTTATGTCCAATGCCAGAGCCGAGGACCAGCCCATTATTTATTTTAAACACCATTGTTAGCCTAGTCAGGTGTCACAGTATTTTCAGTGGTGGCCAGCCCAGTGTTTCTAGCATGCTGCCAACACTTGGAATTCTGCTTCTAGAAATCGACAGGATATGACACTTAGCAGGATGAAACTCAATGTCCCAGTTATTTTTCTAATTGCAATATAATCTATTGTAATCAAATAATATGTTGTAACCATTCAAAAGTTAAGAGCCGTAAAATGTTTCGTTTTCTAAAAAAATTTGAAACATCATTACAGTTATGTATTCAGTCTGATCAATTTTGTTCAAACCTAGGCACTTCACTTCACTTTAGCTCTCTCACGAATCAAGAAACTTTAGCTTGAACATGTTTGGTTGTGTTAATAATTTGCGGAGAAATTCAAATATTAACACAAAGTATTAACAGGAAACATTTTCCAAACTAACGAAACAAAGCAGAAGGCGTGATGATGTCGGCAATGTCGTATAGTAAATTAGTTTTATGAAAAGTTGAAAGTTGAGACACCATTGTAAGTTGCAGAATTGCTTTCAAATTTAAAAATATCATTTCGATGGATTCAATACTTGCGTTGACGAAACGATTTGCTTTCAGGTCGTTAACAACTGCTCTTAAGCTGTTGATAGATCTTAGTGTGGATCCTATAGTGTCCACAAAATCAATAGCGAAGTTTATCAACTTGTGCATTTCCAAGACCTCGAAACTCCTGATGCGCGAAAAAGACAAATAATGGGCGATTGAGCTACGGGGGGGACTTGGTGTTGAAGGTTGTGCACCAACATTTTTTTGTTATTGTCATTTGAAATATTTGTATACATAATATATATAAATTGTCCCCACTAAATGTGATATTAGTGCATCCCATACTGTTCCATAACTTTTGTTTAAAATTTGTATAATCATTCAATCAATTCCATGACTATTAAAATCATGACATTTTGTTGTTTACACTAGAAATGTTGACTTTACATAGTACCGTATTTTCGCCCTATAAGACGCTCTTTTTCTTCCCCAAAACTAGGGTGCGTCTTATATTGGCCTGGATTAACCATTAGGCAAACAAGACACGTGCCTAGGGCACCAAGCGCTTGGGGAGCACCACAGGACCTCAAGAAAAATGTGTATATTGTCCCGGAGGAAGCCACGCAAATCGCAAAAATAATATTGGATCGCACATTATTTAACCTTAGTCCCACAACCTGGGGGTTAAAATACCTCCCAGAAAGTTTTTTCTTCTATTTTTTTGCGATTTTTCTTTGAGGTTGTTTTTGTGATATTTTAAAAACTTTTTTATTAGGATATGTTTGTGCTACATTTTCACAGGGTCAGTCAAGCTCTACAAAATGAGCATGTGAACTAGAAAACGTGTGCTGATTTGTATTCTTCACTAGCAGATCACTTGCATGAATCTAGTGATGAATTTGAAAGATTTAAAGAAGCTGGAAAAAAAAACACAAATAAAAAATTTAAAAAAGTAAACTTTGACCCGTAATCGTAAATAAAAGACAGTGGTCATTGATGTATCTGAGGTATCTGAATGCCAGCGATAAATTTCGTATTTCTGCTTTTACGCCATTGATGACACACTTTTGAATCAGAGATGGGTAGACGAGGTATATATTAATATGACAGTTCGATTTTCTTGTTTTGTCGATGTACCACAAACATCTCAGTGTTGTGAAGGACTAATAAATGCTTACCCTGAAGATCTGAACAATAATTTATATACTGAAATACAACAGTTACACTCAAAGGCGTCACTGGAGTTGGTGTCTGCTTAGACCTGTTAGTGCCATGTAAAGGGAAAATTCAGAATTGTACATTTTGTTGTCACTTTTGTGATGGAGTCAACCGGTGCGGTCCACACCTCCTCCCGCAACCCCTAGTGATTTCTCTGGATACACTCAAATATTTGTCACAAATTTCGTGCATCAAAATCTGAAAACAATACGTTCAGTCATGCAGAATAATACAAAGTAATAGAGAAAACATCAAGTGTGCTTTTCCAAATGTAGAAATCACCTTGCGCATATTTTTAACATTAATGGTTATGTACTGTTCAACTGAGCGCTCTTTTTTAAATCCTTTATATTAACTCGTGGTGTCTGCGGCGGACCTTGCTTGCTTGCTTGCTTGCTTGTCGCCAAAACTTTTGATCGATTTTTAACCCACTTGCTCGCAAGATAGCGAGCTGAAATTTTGCAGGCAGTTTCGTACCGATGATAAAAACAATGTATCAAAATTTCAGATCGATCGCATGTACCGTAATTAAATTATTGATTTTTTAGATTATTTTATTTATTCCTATGTATCATGCTATTTTTTGAGATAGAGCGTCGCGGTGCGTATTATATTGAACAACCTTTCTGTCGCGCAACAAGGTGCGTATTTTATTGACAGCTCTTTTTATAAACATATTTCTGATCGGTGCGCATTATATTAAACATGTTTTACGACTCAACTGCAATTTTGTATTTCTGGATGGTCTGGCGCTGCGTATTATAATGAACATTCTTTTAGTTACTTCTCGTACATAAAGGATTTATAGTCAAATACTTGGTTTTTTACGGGTTGTTTTTATAAATCCTTTATATTAACTCGTGGTGTCTGCGGCGGACCTTGCTTGCTTGCTTGCTTGCTTGTCGCCAAAACTTTTGATCGATTTTTAACCCACTTGCTCGCAAGATAGCGAGCTGAAATTTTGCAGGCAGTTTCGTACCGATGATAAAAACAATGTATCAAAATTTCAGATCGATCGCATGTACCGTAATTAAATTATTGATTTTTTAGATTATTTTTTTTATTCCTATGTATCATGCTATTTTTTGAGATAGAGCGTCGCGGTGCGTATTATATTGAACAACCTTTCTGTCGCGCAATAAGGTGCGTATTTTATTGACAGCTCTTTTTATAAACATATTCCTGATCGGTGCGTATTATATTAAACATGTTTTACGACACAACTTCAATTTTGTATTTCTGGATGGTCTGGCGCTGCGTATTATAATGAACATTCTTTTAGTTACTTCTCGTACATAAAGGATTTATAGTCAAAAACTTGGTTTTTTACGGGTTTTTCTTTTATTAAATCCTTTATATTAACTCGTGGTGTCTGCGGCCGACCTTGCTTGCTTGCTTGTCGCCAAAACTTTTGATCGATTTTTAACCCACTTGCTCGCAAGATAGCGAGCTGAAATTTTGCAGGCAGTTTCGTACCGATGATAAAAACAATGTATCAAAATTTCAGATCGATCGCATGTACCGTAATTAAATTATTGATTTTTTAGATTATTTTATTTATTCCTATGTATCATGCTATTTTTTGAGATAGAGCGTCGCGGTGCGTATTATATTGAACAACCTTTCTGTCGCGCAATAAGGTGCGTATTTTACTGACAACACTTTTTATAAACCTATTCCTGATCGGTGCGCATTATATTAAACACGTTTTACGACACAACTGCAATTTTGTATTTTTGGATGGTCTTGCGCTGCGTGTTATAATGAACATTCTTTTAGTTACGTCTCATACGTAAAGGATTTATAGTAAAAAACTTGGTTTTTTACGGGTTTTTCTTATTAAATCCTTTATATTAACTCGTGGTGTCTGCGGCCGACCGACCGACCGACCTTGCTTGCTTGCTTGCTTGTCGCCAAAACTTTTGATCGATTTTTAACCCACTTGCTCGCAAGATAGCGAGCTGAAATTTTGCAGGCAGTTTCGTACCGATGATAAAAACAATGTATCAAAATTTCAGATCGATCGCATGTACCGTAATTAAATTATTGATTTTTTAGATTATTTTATTTATTCCTATGTATCATGCTATTTTTTGAGATAGAGCGTCGCGGTGTTTATTTTATTGAACAACCTTTCTGTCGCGCAATAAGGTGCGTATTTTATTGACAGCTCTTTTTATAAACATATTCCTGATCGGTGCGCATTATATTAAACATGTTTTACGACACAACTGCAATTTTGTATTTCTGGATGGTCTTACGCTGCGTATTATAATGAACATTCTTTTAATTACTTCTCGTACATAAAGGATTTATAGTAAAAAAAACTTGTTTTTTTTACGGGTTTTTCTTATTCTCATATGTAATGTACAAAAAATACAAGTAGATCGACAATGAAACAAGAAAGGCTTGATTCCTTATCTCTGCTGATGATTGAGGTAGACATGTTGTGCAAAATTAACTTTGATTATGTACTTATCCAGATGTAAATCTCGAAAAAGAACTTTAAAATATAAATGTGTGCTCTCTCTGACTTTCTCATCTATTAAAAAAGTTTCAGTATCTTTGTTTAAGTAGTCTAAGTAACATTTATTAAAAATCTTGAAATAACGCTGGAATGTCTACTTTATGGCATCTTTTAATCAACAACGCAAACAGACAAGTGTATTGACATTATTTGGTTCAAGTGATGAGCGGGTCTTATACTTATTGACAATATAACCAGCCGAGCTGAACAATCGTTCACAAAGCTTTAGATTGTCTCAGATAAAGTTTCTGATTCTGTAGTGGATGCAGGTGATATGTAATCGAAGTGTTAGAACCATGGTAGCAATGTTCCCTTTAAGCAGCGCGGCTGCGCAGATATTTGATCGACGCCACGCAGGAGTTTAGAATCACCGCGCAGCAAATTTTGTAAAATATTGCACACAAAATGGACGTTGTGCAACTTTGAACATGAGTTTTTTTTAAACTTTGCACACGGACCAACGAAGCTTAGACTTAGAGGGAACATTGCATGGTAGGCAAACGATTTTTCTCAATGGACACAATAACCTTTATCAACATTTAAAATATTCACGTCAGTCAATAGTTTAAAACCAAAATGTTCGTGTAATCGTCTGGAAATTACTTTATATTTATCGGCCGAAAATTTTTACTTTTTGACTTCCAGTGCATTTATAAGTGGTGGGTCCATTAATAGTTAAGAAAAAAATTAATCATTAAAATTTTTAACGATTAATCGATAAATTAATCGTTCGTTTCCGCAGCCCTAAAATTAAAACATAAATGTTTTGCTGTGTTTTTTCCCTCCATGTATTTTAATGACGACGGTACATAATCTTAGCGCCTCTCCAGTTGTGATCTGCGAGTGCAACATGTTCTGATTTCGATAAAGTTGTCTTCAGTGACTTGGCGTCAAGTATTTATTTATTTTTTAAATTGCGATATTCCTTTTAAATATTTTAGGATTCTACCAACTGGACGAAAATTTCGAATCGTATTTCGAGTAAAAATTTGACAAGCCTCTTCGAGCAAAAAGAAAGGATTTTGTTTACCGCGGAGAAAAGGAGGTACTTAAAATTTGTCTACAAACTATCATGAAGGCCTTTCATGACGATCCAATATCTGGTGGACATTCTGCGAGGATAAGACAGCCGAATCTCAGAATTTTATATATACTTTTTTAACATCACCAACATGTGAAAGCTTGTCACAAATGTTCCGTTATAATTTTATATTATAAAGTCGAAAATGAGCAAGGAGGTCCCACCCTTAAACAGTACACAAGTGCCCGTAAAAGTTTTGAGCTTAACAGTCAGGCCCTCTCAGGTAAACATGACAGCGACAGTAAAATTAAAGCAAAACAACAAACATTTGTTCAAACAAAAAGGGGAAATATATAATTAAAATAATAATAATAATAAGATAGTAAAATATCACCATAAACCTTCCAATGATTGTTTAGATATAGTTGAGGGGATGGGGGCGGAGCACTGTATTTTAAGAGATACTGATATACCTAGATGTCATGAACACAATATCACGATGAACATTTTTTACACTTGGCTTCAAGTGTCCCCAGACAAGAATTTTTTTCCCTTTAACTTAAGTGCACAAATACACTACATCTTACCTAGCCCACTTATTTTTTTCCTTTTCTCTTATAACAAAGCGAATGCAAGAAAACACATTGTGCCTTACCATAATTTATGTGTGTGGTGTGGGGGGGGGGATTAGAATTTTGACACATGGACCCTTGAAACTGGTCGTGTGGTAGATAGAGAATGTTGAGCGCTAATCTACTGGTCGTGTGGTAGATAGAGAATGTTGAGCGCTAATCTACTGGTCGTGTGGTAGATAGAGAATGTTGAGCGCTAATCTACTGGTCGTGTGGTAGATAGAGAATGTTGAGTGCTAATCTACTGGTCGTGTGGTAGATAGAGAATGTTGAGTGCTAATCTACTGGTCGTGTGGTAGATAGAGAATGTTGAGCGCTAATCTACTGGTCGTGTGGTAGATAGAGAATGTTGAGCGCTAATCTACTGGTCGTGTGGTAGATAGAGAATGTTGAGTGCTAATCTACTGGTCGTGTGGTAGATAGAGAATGTTGAGTGCTAATCTACTGGTCGTGTGGTAGATAGAGAATGTTGAGCGCTAATCTACTGGTCGTGTGGTAGATAGAGAATGTTGAGTGCTAATCTACTGGTCGTGTGGTAGATAGAGAATGTTGAGTGCTAATCTACTGGTCGTGTGGTAGATAGAGAATGTTGAGTGCTTATCTACTGGTCGTGTGGTAGATAGAGAATGTTGAGCGCTAATCTACTGGTCGTGTGGTAGATAGAGAATGTTGAGTGCTAATCTACTGGTCGTGTGGTAGATAGAGAATGTTGAGTGCTAATCTACTGGTCGTGTGGTAGATAGAGAATGTTGAGCGCTAATCTACTGGTCGTGTGGTAGATAGAGAATGTTGAGCGCTAATCTACTGGTCGTGTGGTAGATAGAGAATGTTGAGTGCTAATCTACTGGTCGTGTGGTAGATAGAGAATGTTGAGCGCTAATCTACTGGTCGTGTGGTAGATAGAGAATGTTGAGCGCTAATCTACTGGTCGTGTGATAGATAGAGAATGTTGAGCGCTAATCTACTGGTCGTGTGGTAGATAGAGAATGTTGAGTGCTAATCTACTGGTCGTGTGGTAGATAGAGAATGTTGAGCGCTAATCTACTGGTCGTGTGGTAGATAGAGAATGTTGAGTGCTAATCTACTGGTCGTGTGGTAGATAGAGAATGTTGAGCGCTAATCTACTGGTCGTGTGGTAGATAGAGAATGTTGAGTGCTAATCTACTGGTCGTGTGGTAGATAGAGAATGTTGAGTGCTAATCTACTGGTCGTGTGGTAGATAGAGAATGTTGAGTGCTAATCTACTGGTCGTGTGGTAGATAGAGAATGTTGAGCGCTAATCTACTGGTCGTGTGGTAGATAGAGAATGTTGAGTGCTAATCTACTGGTCGTGTGGTAGATAGAGAATGTTGAGTGCTAATCTACTGGTCGTGTGGTAGATAGAGAATGTTTGAGCGCTAATCTACTGGTCGTGTGATAGATAGAGAATGTTGAGTGCTAATCTACTGGTCGTGTGATAGATAGAGAATGTTGAGTGCTAATCTACTGGTCGTGTGGTAGATAGAGAATGTTGAGTGCTAATCTACTGGTCGTGTGGTAGATAGAGAATGTTGAGTGCTAATCTACTGGTCGTGTGATAGATAGAGAATGTTGAGCGCTAATCTACTGGTCGTGTGGTAGATAGAGAATGTTGAGTGCTAATCTACTGGTCGTGTGGTAGATAGAGAATGTTTGAGCGCTAATCTACTGGTCGTGTGATAGATAGAGAATGTTGAGTGCTAATCTACTGGTCGTGTGATAGATAGAGAATGTTGAGCGCTAATCTACTGGTCGTGTGGTAGATAGAGAATGTTGAGCGCTAATCTACTGGTCGTGTGGTAGATAGAGAATGTTGAGCGCTAATCTACTGGTCGTGTGATAGATAGAGAATGTTGAGTGCTAATCTACTGGTCGTGTGATAGATAGAGAATGTTGAGTGCTAATCTACTGGTCGTGTGATAGATAGAGAATGTTGAGTGCTAATCTACTGGTCGTGTGGTAGATAGAGAATGTTTGAGCGCTAATCTACTGGTCGTGTGGTAGATAGAGAATGTTGAGTGCTAATCTACTGGTCGTGTGGTAGATAGAGAATGTTGAGCGCTAATCTACTGGTCGTGTGATAGATAGAGAATGTTGAGTGCTAATCTACTGGTCGTGTGGTAGATAGAGAATGTTTGAGCGCTAATCTACTGGTCGTGTGGTAGATAGAGAATGTTTGAGCGCTAATCTACTGGTCGTGTGATAGATAGAGAATGTTGAGCGCTAATCTACTGGTCGTGTGATAGATAGAGAATGTTGAGCGCTAATCTACTGGTCGTGTGGTAGATAGAGAATGTTGAGCGCTAATCTACTGGTCGTGTGGTAGATAGAGAATGTTGAGTACTAATCTACTGGTCGTGTGATAGATAGAGAATGTTGAGCGCTAATCTACTGGTCGTGTGGTAGATAGAGAATGTTGAGCGCTAATCTACTGGTCGTGTGGTAGATAGAGAATGTTGAGCGCTAATCTACTGGTCGTGTGATAGATAGAGAATGTTGAGTACTAATCTACTGGTCGTGTGATAGATAGAGAATGTTGAGTGCTAATCTACTGGTCGTGTGATAGATAGAGAATGTTGAGCGCTAATCTACTGGTCGTGTGGTAGATAGAGAATGTTGAGCGCTAATCTACTGGTCGTGTGATAGATAGAGAATGTTGAGCGCTAATCTACTGGTCGTGTGGTAGATAGAGAATGTTGAGCGCTAATCTACTGGTCGTGTGATAGATAGAGAATGTTGAGCGCTAATCTACTGGTCGTGTGATAGATAGAGAATGTTGAGTGCTAATCTACTGGTCGTGTGATAGATAGAGAATGTTGAGCGCTAATCTACTGGTCGTGTGGTAGATAGAGAATGTTTGAGCGCTAATCTACTGGTCGTGTGATAGATAGAGAATGTTGAGCGCTAATCTACTGGTCGTGTGGTAGATAGAGAATGTTGAGCGCTAATCTACTGGTCGTGTGGTAGATAGAGAATGTTGAGTGCTAATCTACTGGTCGTGTGATAGATAGAGAATGTTGAGTGCTAATCTACTGGTCGTGTGGTAGATAGAGAATGTTGAGCGCTAATCTACTGGTCGTGTGATAGATAGAGAATGTTGAGTGCTAATCTACTGGTCGTGTGATAGATAGAGAATGTTGAGCGCTAATCTACTGGTCGTGTGGTAGATAGAGAATGTTGAGCGCTAATCTACTGGTCGTGTGGTAGATAGAGAATGTTGAGCGCTAATCTACTGGTCGTGTGGTAGATAGAGAATGTTGAGCGCTAATCTACTGTGTCAAGTTTAGGATGTGGTTTGTGCTGCTGCCAAATTTCATGAACTTTGCGGAGTTATCCATGATTCTGATATTTGTACAGTTACAAAGAGTCATTTTGATTGTGTCGTTACAAAATGACGTGTGATTATTAAATCAAATACCATGTCGTTAACTCTTTTCACAATAATGGATGGGAGTGTTCAGATGTCAGATTTTCAGTTGCAGTCTGATGTGCTCAGTTGGTGTGTGCTGTGTCCTTTCGTCTAGTGGTGTTTCCTCTAGTATTTGGTGTGTTCAGTTGCATGTAATATTTTCAGTTGTGTGACGCTGAGTTCATTTTTTTAATGTGGTGTGATCAGTTCCCAAGTTCAGGTGTGATTGTGATTTGTTTGGTTGTTAAGAAACTTTAAATTTAAAACACTTAAAAGTTATATGGAAAAAAAATCATTTCTTTTCATAGACTACGTTTTTAAAACAACTGAAAAAAAGAAGAAAATAAAGTTGTGCTAATAATTTGAGCGTTTTGAAGGTGTTCCAGGAACTCATCGACTACCCTTGCAGACTCTGCTACTAAAGAATATGGGACCCACTTTCTTGTTTTCTCTTAATACATTCACATTACTGCTCACCTATCTAAACTCTGGAATCTAGAGTTCTAATCACTTCTCCACACTAAAATGTGCTGATGAGCGCCACACAAAAAGTCCCGCGACACAAAGGACCCCCAAAATAATTGATCCAAACCGTTTCTACCAGACAGAATGTAACCAAATCCATCAGGTACTGAAAGTGACATTTCGGAGTACTAAAAGAAAATTCACGCCTTACACGTTAAAAAAAATAATTAGGGTGTGTGTGTGTGGTTTGCGGGGAAATCACATCTATAGTTTTTTGTTTTTTTTCTTAAACACGCCTTACACGTTAAAAAAAATAATTAGGGTGTGTGTGTGTGGTTTGCGGGGAAATCACATCTATAGTTTTTTGTTTTTTTTCTTAAACACACACACAAACCAGACTTTGCTTCTATTTCCAAGATTACATAATTAAGATATTATTTAAAAGTTATTAAACGGTAGAGTTGCTCTAGCAAACGACAGCTAAGATAAAGACAAAAAGCTATCTATGTAATTGACACTATCAACCCTTCCTGGCATTTTAAAAATATAAAGCATTGTTTTTATATCCTCTCATAACAAAGAAATAGTCCGCTACAACCTACAACAGTGCTTCTCAACGTTTTTAGAAGGGTGGACCGACAGGAATGTTTTCATTGCACCATGGACCTGCGCACTATTTTCCTTGTATTGATGTGGAAGCAAAATGTAAGTCATTTTATGTTATTGTACCATAAGTAAGTGCTTCATCCCGAAAAATTGACATAATCTATATTGTTAGTATAAATGGATGAAAATGGAGGATTATAAAAAGAATTTTTGGGCCTTTCTTGAAAACTTCTGCGGAAAGGCGGCGGATATCCCCGGACTGACACCGGTCCGAGAACCACTACTTTGAGAAGCACTGGTCTACAAGACATAAACTTTCAATAATAAGTTCACTATCCTTTATGCGTTAAATGGGAGGCTATGGTGTAATTACGAAGGAAACAGTATTCTCCCTTATATTTTGTCGATATTTCAGATAGTATTCTTGGGAAGAGTTATTTCTCTTTGACCACGTACACATTTTTTTTAATACTGTATTTAGAATGTATTCTAATATACATTTTAAATAATTTAAAAATAAAACTAACAAGAAATGCAAAGAAGCACAATTTATTTTATTTCATTTGAATCAGCTGAACAAAACGTGATACAAACATACATATTATTTAACCATATTACATTATATCCTGTGATACAAACATACACATTAGGATCTTGTTTTGCAACAGACAAGCATGAAACATACATAAACATGTTCTTAATTATTTTTTTTTATGTATCAACTCCTCATAGTAATCTGAAATGAGTTTACAGTTAGATTTAAAATTCTAATTTTTCTTTGTATTTATTAAAAATGTTTTGAATTAAGAAGGGTTATAAACTAACTTCATTTTCTTCTGGATAGAAAATGTACTGGTATTATGAAGCAGCCATTTCATAATATGTGTCATTGACCACAAAAACAATATTTGAAAAATGCTGTACAATATTTTAGTGGTTTAAAAAAATCACAGTTCAAATTTTCTTCATGATATTATGTAATGGTTAAAAGAGAGAATATCCTGTCTAAATATGCATGATCTAGATTAATTTAACTATATTTTATTCACATGCCACTTGGTCAAATGAAAAAGAAATACTCTACAGTCTTCTGACATTAATATAAATTTAAAAACAAATAAAACAAAGAAATTAACTGTGTTATATTTTAAGACATCATGCAAAGTGACAATTGACAGATGTCATTTGATCATCAAAAATGACAATTGACAGATGTCATTTGAACATCAAAATGAATCACATTCACCGATGAGTGATCATCCTCACTATTACTGATTGATATTAATATTGCACAAAGTGTCTGAGAAAAGCAGTTTCACTTCTCTTGCCCTTTCAAAAAATACAATCTGTTGACATGAGATGTGAGTAACTAATGAATTTTAAATATCTAGACAGAAGCTTAGCTAGGATTAATATCTTTTGGGCCAAATAAATATTGTGAAGACAAGAAAACCTAAATTATGTCCTGTACATTTAAAATATTAAATTTTAAAAAAATAAAGAATTATCCATCTAAGCACAAAAGTTTGCACAGCCATGTGGGAGATAGAAAAAAATCAGTCTTACATTAATTTACACAGGTTATGGATGTCACAATCTTTCACCTTGCAGAAATTTTAAGAACATGAATTGATTTACCATTGACATGGATATGGTCCTTTAACTTTATATCTGTTACTTGAATGCAACATTAATATTATATTTGCATTATAAGTGGGTACTTCATTTCATTTCATTAACAAATTTTAAAAAGAAATAGACAAATAATATCAATTAAACTTTCAGCAAAACCACAATCAATTGCTAACAATGCTGGCTTCATGAAAAAAAAATCTAAACAATGTCAATAAAATTAAAAGAATTTAGCTATACAACCTATGCAATAAATGGGAAAATAAACTTAGAAAAAAACCCCACATAAATACAACATTGATAATGAAATGGGCCTTTCTATTTGTTTGAAACAACATTAAATCTTTATTTTTTACTTGAAATGATGATAATAATCATTCTGTGACCAAATGAAGTTCTCCCACAACAAAATTAAATTAGTAATTTTTTTTTGTAAAATTATATCATCTTAAAACCTCCAATTTAATTTCTAAGATGTATACTTGGGGACTATTTGTAATGTTATATTAAAAAAGCCAACTTGATCATGACTATAATTAAGTAGACAATATTTTTTAAATTTTCAGTAATGAAGTATATCCCAAGCTCTCAGATTTGAAAAGCAACAGAAGCATTAACATCAATTTTCATTAACATATGCATTTAAAATTCTTTCAATTAAATTCAAAAGATTTTTCTAAATCACTAAATGTCCCACATATAATTGTGAAGTCTGAAATTATTTTATTTATAGCAACTTGCTTAGTAGAAATCTATCAGATTAATTAACATTAAAAATAATAATGAAAACTGAAAACTATCATAAATTCATATTTATATATAATCCCAATGAAGGATAAAAACATGATATCTAGAATGGAAAAAATATGAATTATAACAAGTGAGGAAGGTCTTTGATAACACAATATATTCAAGTGAGATGAATTCTTCATAATTTTTTAAATAATCTCAATAATTTTTGATAATTCCTTACATGTATAATTATTAATATATATATTATAATTATATCAAATTGAATAACAAAATTTACACACACAAAAAAGGAGGCACGTTTAATGTCCTGATAAAGGAAAACCATCAAGATATATATATATATATATTTGCTTATATTTTATACTCATTACTAAGGGTAACAAAAATGGAACCAAGAAAAAAACAAAACAAATAAAAACTACTTTTGTAGATACTTTAGATCAGACCGAAACTTAAAATCCTATTTTACAAGGAGACATGATTGATACAATTGTCAGGCGGAACATATAGTACACAGAATAGCTTGAGCTCTAATGAGACCTCACAAACAAACAAAACAATAAATAACAGTCCTTGTCAGGGCTAGATAAAAAAATTTCTTTCACATTTGGTTTCAGTTTGACTAAGTAACATAAACTTTCACAATTGGTTTTAGTTAAACTAAGTAACATAAATGTGACATAAATGTACCATAAATGCATATTTTACAAATCTTTCAGAATTGTTTTTTACCCAACTAAATATATTGTAATATTTAAACACATCACAAGTTTAGCCATTAACACCATTTAATTATAAAGCTATGAAATTTTTAACTTGAAATAATTCAAGTTAAAAACCAGACAGAACATAAATTCCTAATTTCTATGTTTTATAGCTTCATTAGTAAATTTTGTCTATCAAGTCTTTAAGACTTATAGGAACAAATGACTTTTTCATTAAAAATGAATTATATTGATTTAGTTTCATTTTTCTTGAAGTTTAAATCTTTATTAAATCAAATATTTAGTTAAAAATAATCAAGAGTTTAGCTAAAGCACATTTCCTATCAGATTTTCATTCTGCTGTCTTATTTTACAGCCTTTCAGGATTCCAATGATCTTTAAGATACCAAAGGACATTGATTAGCCAGATCTCACCTACAGAAGGACATCGATTAGACAGGCCTGACCTACAGAAGGACATCGATTAGACAGGCCTGACCTACAGAAGGACATTGATTAGCCAGGCTTGACCTACAGAAGGACATTGATTAGCCAGGCTTGACCTACAGAAGGACATTGATTAGCCAGGCTTGACCTACAGAAGGACATTATTTAACCAGACCTAACTTATAGAAGGACATTATCAAAATTATTAATCTCTGCAAGTGAATGCGAAGTTATTTGAAATATGACAAATTCCAGTTCCTGGTGTTATGCTGAGACTTGGTTCAACCAACAGCAATGAAGTGAGAACCTGAATAACTTTAATCAAATCAACCTTACAATTAGAAGTAGTAGCCAATTTCTATGATAAGACTCACCCACGTCAAGCTTCCCATAGTTCAGGCCAAAATAACTCAGGTCAAATGGAAAATAGGTTAAACCCTCCATAAACATTTACAGCATAGTTCATTTTCCTGAACTTAAGTATGGATACAGAGGCACCCACCTCACCAAAGTTGGTATCAGAGAGTCTCAAGCTATTGATAAACGTAAATAAAAGGCACATGATTCATGTAGCTATCAGTCCAATTTTTGATGGGATTAAGGTCCAGGGTAACCCAATACAATAAATACATTTACACATGCACACTTTCAAATGACTTCAGCTGGCATAAAGCAGTGCAGTCAACTCAGCTCAGTACATGAGTTCGTTAAACAAAACAACCAACTGAACCAACATCTCAAATATAAACATCCTTGTGTCAAATTTTAAATGATATATCCACAATATAGACCGAATGCTTAGCGGTGTATCCAACACTTGATGGTTGCAGAACATTTTCCACAGAAAACAATGAATATTAGAAGGTTAGCAGTCTTTTCCTGCAATACTTTGAAGAAAAACGTATTCTCATATCCTTAGAGCTAACAACCACATGACTTGAGCAATGACCACCACTTAAAAACTGGTATCCAAGAATATCCAAAGATATCCTGAACATTGCCAAATTACCAAATGTAGGATATAAATTAAATATGTTTCAAGAATTTCAAATTTTACTGTATCCTTTTTCCCAACATATGTCCAATCATACAGTTGTCACAGACAGCAATGGGTTGTATGTTTTGCCATCATTGACTTTATTTCCATGAGCTAACATTTCTTTGACAGTGGTAAAATTGTCAAAGACTTTTTTACCTTTATGTTTCATCATTTTTCTATGGCTCAGTTCAACAATGTTCATTTCCTTTTTCTCCTCTGTTTCTTTTAGGGTCTCCATCTTTGCCTTCACCAGTAGCTCTTTCTTTTTTTTATAATCCTTGGCTTTTTCCAGATGACGTTTCCTATCTTCTTTGGACCAATAACGGCCAGTTTTCATTTCTGACATGGCATCATCATCTGTGGTCATCCCGCAACGCTCCTCACTAATTTTTTTAGCCCTTTCTTTCAGGAGTTTGCTTCTTACTGGACGCCGTGTGATGTACCTGGTGCCGTCTGGCCGTCGTTTGACCACCCATTCCATCTGGCCACTGTCAGATGGGGCAATGTGGCCAGGACTGTTTTTAGCACCATCGATGACAGCATCATTGCCACTACCAGGTGTGGAGTGCCCTGGTGAGTTGCCATGACCACGCAGCCTGGCCTGCTGTTCCAGCTGCTGTTGGAACAGCTTTTGCTGCACAGCTATTGTGTGCTGCAAGTTGGCACGATTTGTGTACATGACATCTGCACAGCGCAGGTAGAGGTCCTGCAGGGACTCCCCCATTTGTCCTTGATGTGCGAGACCAGCTTTCATACTCTCAGCAATACTCATGGCTTTGATGGTGTGAGAAGAGCTGGACGTTTTCTTGGCGTGTCCATGGCCGCTGTCCTCACTGGAATAATCCCTTGGCTTTGTCGGAGTCTGTGTCTGCTTCTCTGTGTCACTGCTGACAATGGCAGAGGGAGCAGAGGAAGGTGTAGCTAGACATAATAGGGAGCCACTCAAATGTTGGCTGTGCTCGTCAATGGCCTGGTTGAGTTCCAGTGTAAGTGGCGTGCTACGGCAAGACTCCCCTGTATTGTATGCGCTTGTTGTGGTCCACATTTCCTTGTCACAGAGTGCAGAACTCATGTTAGAGCTGGAGGTGGTGTTGGTGTTTGAACTAAACTCAGAGTTCACGCCCCTGCAAGTAGAGGACATCGTCGAAGACAGTGAAGAGGTAACTGCTGAACCATTGGTGTAATTCTTGATGGTAGGAGAACCGTTGGTGGTGTTATTGTGTACTGGACTGTTTCCAGACATACTCAGGTGGCCTGGGCTACCTGCTCCTTGAGGGCCCGGCTTCCTTGCAAGACCAATCTCACCTGGGTGTTTAACATATTCTAAACGTGTTCCCATACGAGGAAAAACACGTGGACTTCTCTGAGTATCACCACGAACAACCAAATCATTGTATCCCAACCGATCCCTCATGTGATTGTCAACCAGATCCTGGCATTCAACCTGGTGAAGAGACATTTAAGTTTGTAGATGATTTTATGTTTAAAAACAGTTTATGTTTGGCAAGTAAACATTTGGCAATGGATTCTAAAAGAATTTATTAATTTAAAAACTGCAAGAAAATAAAACTCTACTTTGAATGTGTATTTACAGAAAGGGGGCCATCCTTATATTACGTATAAAATACAAAATACACAAACAAATTGTGCAATTAAAACAATAAATTTGAGCTTTATTTTAAACTAAAACGACAATAGACGTTTCGGCTAATGCCTTCATCAGTACAATAACATAAAATAGGTACTTACATATATTTAAATTCTTAAAACATATTATATCACAAAATAATTTAAAATATTCATGTAAAATAAAAATTCTGTATTTTATATTACATATGCAAGGAGGGGGGTCTTAAATTTACGGCATTTTGCGTATGTATGCGTATGGGGGGAGGGGGGGGTCTTGACTGAATGTGTACGTATGCACAACAAATTTAATTTGCATAATACTAAGCATAGTAAGGTAAACGGTTCTGGCTGCAAACGGCAGTCGAGACCGACTGAGTCAAGAATGATGTGCAATAATGTTTTATAATTTATTGCAAACGAAATTTTGAACTTGTAATTACTTAGAAGTATTTAACATCCATTTCAGACCAAACGTTTACACATTATTAAAATATATCCGTCGGATTTATATTTCCATTTCTTGAAATTAGGCCTAGATGAAGTTTCTCTTTCGCCAACCGGTGCCTTAGCCGTTATAAACACACAACGGGACGGCGATTTCACAAACCTAGGGGAAAGGGGTGTGGTCTATACATTGTTACATGGTGTTTTACATGACTGTTACGATATTAGAATGCAGGCCTACACTAATAAATACTTAAAAGACAAAAAAGTGACAAAAAAACTTTTACTGACTACGCGTGACGTGTGTGTGGGGGGGGGGTGAAAATCGGCCATAAATGCGGGACAAAGCAAAAAAGAATAATAATTATTTTTTTTAAATGCCGCATTTTCAAATATTTTAGTGTGCATTTTGATGTGACGTCACATTTCTTAAACACCCCCCCCCCTCGTCACAAATGCATGACCCTCTCCCCAGCCCCAGCCCCTTTTCAGGCGTGTGACGTCATTTATGGACAGCTTCAAAGAGTAAAACCAATATCTTCTTAAATTTTTTTTTAAACATGGTGTGTGTGAGTGAGTGAATTTGTACCTTCTCATGGGGGGGGGGCCGAAAATGTACGGGATGCAACGGGGGGGGAGGGGGGTTTACAAAAAATACGAATTTTGTGCATATGTAATATAAGTATATAACTTAATAATTGAAAATACACATAAAGAAAATCTTAAGATGATGAAATATCTAAAATTGATTGTGACAAAGACCTGAATGTCCTCCATTTCTCTGTTTAAAATGGCCAGCTCTCTCTCTAAGCTGCTCTCCGAGTCTTTGCGGCCTATATCTCTTCTAGGAGAGTTCCCTAATATTCCTGCTCGTGGATCTATGTCTCGCAGATTACTGCAGATGTCACCTGGAATGTCACTGGACACCAAGCTGTCATTGCTTGGGTGACGTCCTTTACATGCCAGGATGGCAGGGTTGATAAAACTGTCATAGTCCACATTTTCCTAAAACATTCACACCAAAATGTTAAATAATTTAAAATAAATTAACCTATCAAACCAAAGCTTCAGATATAAAAAAAAACTCTCCCTATTTTTGTATTGATAACAAATGAGGAGGCTGCACTCAAGTTTAAAAGAAAATTATTTTTTTTTAAAATAGAAGATTTAAAAATTTGTGGAGGGGTTTACTCATTTACTGTTGTTAATTTATTGCTTTCTAATTATTTTATTGCTGAAATCTTCCGATTAATTAATTTTTTAAAAGTACTAATAAGATTAAAAAAGAAAACAAATATTCTCCTACTACAAATGTTTTCTTCACCTGTTCAGAGCTTTCTTCATTTCGTGTGCTCTCATCTGTTCGACCAACTCCACTATCTTTTTCATGTTTCTGGGAGGAGTTTTCTGTTGTGGCAGTATCAGTTGTTGCCCCTTCTTCATCCAAATGGCGCTGTTTTTTTAATGCAAAAGATTTATAAATTTTATTTAGGGCTGCAGAATTTAACCATTAATTTATCGATTAATCGTAAAATTTTTTATCTATTAAATATTGATTAACATAATTTTAATCGATAAAAATTCGATTGAAATTTAAGAAAATATTTATAATATCTTTGTTTTCAATTTATAAAAAAAATTATTAATTATTAATACATAATAATAATTTATATATTTTTTAACATACAAAAGTCTCCCGCATATTATTATAATTTATTAATTTATGTAGACGTGTAGATGTAAACAAAAAATGGAGACCAATGACAACTTCAGCATAGTTAAATTTAAGAATATAAATTATTATAAACAGAAAGTTGAGCAAACATTTTGTTTTTAAGCTAACTGCGGAAGGCAAAGTAGAAGATGATGTAAACATTTACTGTGTTCACTGCCTTAAACAATTCCCTTTTAGGGGATCAAATATATAGCTGAGGTACCACCTTCAGAACAAACATTAAACAGGGGAAATAACTAAATAAAACACAAAATTTCAATTATTTGTTTTTGTTACTTCCGTTGACATGCTCAGTTTAATGACGTCATAAATTTTAATTTTTGGCTTTAACCAAAATTAACGATTAATTAATGAAATTAATCGTTAATTTTTCAAAAGTTAATGATTAAATTTGAATTAATCATTACCTGCCCTAATTTTAATTTGAAGTAAGATGTATTTGATGCCAAGTAATGAAAAAAGTAGCTTTAAAATTATGTTAATTTTTTTAATGTAAGTCTCCATTATGGAACCTGGTAAATCTTTTCTGTAAACAAGGTTTGCAGCTTTCATTCTATACATTTTGTATAGATTTCCAAAATGTAGTTATGTTACAGTCATCATCAAAAATGACTTTCTAAAACCTTTCTTTTTCTAAACAACGCATACTACATTCTAAACACTTGATTTGGTCATCTTGTCACTACACTTATTCACACATAATTATGAACTTTAGAAGGTTAGTCAAAAAAATATAACCAATTTTCATCTTGAAGTTAGAGGTATGTTATAGTTCCAGAGCTTTTCAATAAATTGTTATACAATTCAAAATTCAAGTAAGGCCTTCCTTTCCCTTACCCTGGCCAACATGGAGGCCATAAACTGCATGTTGTCATGGTGATGTTGTTCTAGTAAGTCCATGTGAAGGTCGTCAAGGACAACATTGGGTTCCTCCATAAAGCCATCATCACACTGGAATCAAGAATACAGAGATTTTATTTCACAATCAGGCAGATGGCTTTAAGCAATCCATCAAAGTTTTAAATGTAATTTTGTGATTCGAGGTATCAATAAATGGTACTATGACGTCATATGGCTATGAAATCATACTGTACTAAAAAAAAATCTGGTGCAATGAAATCATGCAGTACTATCAAAATGGATGCTTTGAAACGGTACAGTACTATCAAATCTAGGGCTATGAAATCATGCAACACTATCAAAATGGGTGCTTTGAAACGATACAGTACTATCAAATCTAGGGCTATGAAATCATGCAACACTATCAAAATGGGTGCTTTGAAACGGTACAGTACTATCAAATCTAGGGCTATGAAATCATGCAACACTATCAAAATGGATGCTTTGAAATGGTACAGTACTATCAAATCTAGTGCTATGAAATCATGCAACACTATCAAAATGGGTGCTTTGAAACGGTACAGTACTATCAAATCTAGGGCTATGAAATCATGCAACACTATCAAAATGGATGCTTTGAAATGGTACAGTACTATCAAATCTAGTGCTATGAAATCATGCAGTACTATCAAAATGGATGCTTTGAAATGGTACAGTACTATCAAATCTAGGGCTATGAAATCATGCAGTACTATCAAAATGGATGCTTTGAAATGGTACATAACTATCAAATCTAGGGCTATGAAATCATGCAGTACTATCAAAATGGGTGCTTTGAAATGGTACAGTACTATCAAATCTAGTGCTATGAAATCATGCAACACTATCAAAATGGGTGCTTTGAAATGGTACAGTACTATCAAATCTAGTGCTATGAAATCATGCAGTACTATCAAAATGGATGCTTTGAAACGGTACAGTACTATCAAATCTAGTGCTATGAAATCATGCAACACTATCAAAATGGGTGCTTTGAAATGGTACAGTACTATCAAATCTAGTGCTATGAAATCATGCAGTACTATCAAAATTGGTGCTTTGAAATGGTACAGTACTATCAAATCTAGTGCTTTGAAATCATGCAGTACTATCAAAATTGGTGCTTTGAAATGGTACAGTATCAAATCTGCTGAAATCGTAAGGTACGATCAAATCTATTACTATCAAATTGTATCATTTTGAAAAGCTTTTAGGTTGATTTTAATTGGCCCACATGTGTTGTTGCCCTCCAGGGCAAATGAGACATTCCCAGAGCCCTATCATCGAGATCAAAGGATTCCATGATCACCTCGTGCGGTGCGGGATTCTGAGTTAAAGCCCAGCAGATAAAAGCAATGATCCCCCCACTCGCTAGTGGAACGTGACAGTCAACGACCCCCCCCCCTCATACACACACTCCAACACTGACGTTCAACGTGAAGTCATTCCACTGGAGTCTCTCAGCTACATTGCCAATAACCCGAGATACATTTTCTTTAGGAATCAATCAAATTGTGTATCAAGAGATGTAAAATGTTATGTAGGGAAACCAGAAAACCGTTTGGCGAGATGGATCTGCGCCTAGGCACCACATTAATCAAAGGACTTGTCACTTGTTTCAGCCGCGTTCTTTACGATGACTTAATGCAGCTTCAAGTCTATCAAAGTTTACCATCGCCACAACACGTTTTTGTCAGCGCCAGAAAATCAATATTGTTAACAGGTTGTTGTAGTGTGTTGACTTAATATATTTAGGAGCTCAAAAGTAGATTTGACATTAAAATAATAATGTTCAGACTAGGGTTGTTAATCAATAAATCCGATTATCGGTTTTGAAAAGTTCACAAAACGATAATCGAGTATATCATTTCCATACTGAAAATGAAAACTTAAAAAAATATTCGAACAAAATTTTCATCCAATATGGCCGCCAAGGTGTGTTTATTTATACGTTTTGAGGGCTCCGTGCAGTGTGGTGTTTAGCGAAAAGTGTGATGTCATTTAGTATTAAGCTTCATTGATGTCCGAAATCGACAAAAATAGACGTAATAAATGCAGTCTCTATTGTCGAAATCATGACGTAGGCTAGACATTAAATGCAATTCCCCACATTACGCATTGCGTGTGATATCATTTCGTTAATTCCACCGTTTCCACACCATCTTCACCAGCACTAGAAACAGCTCTGCGTGAGACGGCAATTTATTAATTTAACGAAAACTGTTACGTCATTTCCTTATTCCACGTCATATTCGCCTAAGAATATTTCTATAAAGTCAAAGGTAAAACGATAACCGGTTTAAAATCGGATTTACATAACCGATAATCGGTTTGCCGAATAATTAAAAACTCTAGTTGAGACATTCTAAACCAGTAATGCCTCAAAAATAAATATTTAAAATTAATACTGCATAGCTAAACTGAGCCCCAGGGTTGGGGGTACACCCTACTCCCTCATAAATTAACTAAACAAAAATTACACGAATTCATAAATGTGGCTCACAAATCAGTTCTTTATATATCATCCATGACATAATAAATACACATGACATACCTCATCTATGAGGTATTAATTGCACATAACATACCTAATCCCTGCCTAATTAGTTACCCATGCCATAAGGAATTCTTGCCTAATTAGTTACAAATCCATACATAATAATTGCCTAATTATTTACCAATGCCGTATGCAATTCTTGCCTAATTAATGAACCATACCATATGTAATTCCTGCCTAGCTTACCAATGCCATACATAATCCTTGCCTAATTAGTTACCCATGCCATAACTTATCCTTGCCTAATTAGTTACCCATGCCATAACTTATCCTTGCCTAATTAGTCACCCATGCCATAAGTAATACTTGCCTAATTAGTTACTCATGCCAAAAGTAATCCCTACCTAATTAGTTACCATGCCATACGTTGTCATTGCCTAATTAGTTACTCATGCCATAAGTAATCCCTGCCAAATTAGTTACCATGCCATAACTTATCCTTTGATAATTACTTACCATGCCGTACATTATCCTTGTCTAATTAGTTACAAATGCCATACCTTATCCTTGCCTAATTAGCAAACCATGCAATATTTGTCTAATTAGTAAACCATGCCATACATAAGCCTTGCCTAATCAGTTACCCAATGCCATACCTAATCCTTGCCTAATTAGTTAACCAAGCCATACCTAATCCTTGCCTAATCAGTTACCCATGCCATACCTAATCCATTCTGCCTAAATTAGTTAACCATGCCATACCTAATCCTTGCCTAATTAGTTAACCAAGCCATACCTAATCCTTTCCTAATCAGTTACCCATGCCATACCTAATCCATGCCGCCTAAATTAGTTAACCATGCCATACCTAATCCTTGCCTAATCAGTTACCCATGCCATACCTAATCCATTCCGCCTAAATTAGTTAACCATGCCATACCTAATCCATTCCGCCTAAATTAGTTACCCATGCCATACCTAATCCATTCCGCCTAAATTAGTTACCCATGCCATACCTAATCCATTCCGCCTAAATTAGTTACCCATGCCATACCTAATCCATTCCGCCTAAATTAGTTAACCATGCCATACCTAATCCTTGCGTAATTATTTAGCCATGCCATACCTAATCCTTGCCTAAGCAGTTACCCAAGCCTTTCCCAATCCCTGCCTACCTGAAGTTGTGCTCGTGCCACTGTTAAAGTTATATCCGTACTCTGGCCAGAAAACAATGAAATAGCCTCCGATCTACTGCGGACATCCACACCATTAATCTGTAAAGGAATAAAATTCATGTGTCATTTATAAAACCAAATATTCAATCATCTTATTGCTGAAATCAGTAGCTTGGATTTGATCAGACCTCTTCATTTCTGTCTTATTTTAAGGACATTTCTTGGTTAAGGGGCATGTCTAGGCTAAAGGGTATGAGGTGGGTATTTCTTAAAATTTAGCTCCTTCAGGACTTAACTCATCAGAGTCTAAAATAGATTATTTAACAATCTGGAAGCTCTGCAAGGCATGGAAATATAATAGAAAATATCTTTAGAAATGCAAATCTTTGAACAAGATCAAATGTATCTTAATCAAATGTCTATAACGAGCCAAATCACCTAGACTGTATCTTCACCTACCTGTACGATTTGGTCACCTTCCCTGATACGTCCATCTCTTCCAGCTATGCTGCAAGGGTCAACCTTAGGGCACACAAAAAATGAGGCAGTTTTAGTTAAGTTGTTTAAATTACCGATCAAACATAAGATCAAACATAAGATCAAACATAAGATCAAACATAAGATCAAACATAAGATCAAACATAAGATCAAACATAAGATCAAACATAAGATCAAACATAATTCTACTCCAAATGGGTTGTATTAGTTGTAACAAATTCAAATGTTCTTTAACAAATAGTCTTCTGACCCAAATTATGAGAACCGTTTCACACGGACCATTGCCCATCTCCCACACTAAACTATTGATACTCACCTCACTAATAAATATCTCTGTGAGTTCGTCCTCCAGTGAGCCGTAGCAAAGTGTCAGGCCGAGCTTTTCGTCACTGGATGTTCTTCTTAGTATCACCTCCTGCAAGTATCAAAACAAGAAAATCCCGAGTCTGTGCATAAAAGTACAAGACATACTGTTGTCACACATGACACAGAGTGAAATGAATTGGAAACTACAGAGGTGCACTGTCTTTAGCAGTGGTTTTAATCCCCAGAATAACAATTTGGATTTAAAAAAATGGATGAGGCAATAAAAACATTGATTGCCGATTGCACAGGGTATGGCCACATATTCTGTGTCAATTTTGGCCAATTACCACGTATGACCACATATCCCATAATATACCAGTTATCTCGCACAAGAAATGTGTCAGTAACAATTAAGAAAATCAAATTTAATGGACCCATACCCTGTTGAAAAGACGGTTCTAATTTAATGGAAGCATACCCAGTTGTAGAGACGGTTCTAATTTAATGGAAGGAGACCCAGTTGGAAAGACGGTTCTAATTTAATTGAAGCAGACCCAGTTGTAAAGACGGTTCTAATTTAATGGAAGCAGACCCAGTTGTAGAGATGGTTCTAATTTAATGGAAGGAGACCCAGTTGGAAAGACGTTTCTAATTTAATGAAAGCAGACCCAGTTGTAGAGACGGTTCTAATTTAATGGAAGCAGACCCAGTTGTAAAGACGGTTCTAATTTAGAGAAAACAGACCCAGTTGTAAAGACGGTTCTAATTTAATGAAAGCAGACCCAGTTGTAGAGACGGTTCCAATTTAATGGAAGCAGACCCAGTTGTAAAGACGGTTCTAATTTAGAGAAAACAGACCCAGTTGTAAAGACGGTTCTAATTTAATGGAAGCAGACCCAGTTGTAAAGATGGTTCTAATTTGATGGAAGCAGACCCAGTTGTAAAGACGGTTCTAATTTTAAATGAAAATTCTCAAACAGGGGTCGATTTGTAATGTATCGTTAACTGCTTCCTTATGCAGAATTAAGCACAAAAAATGGCAGCGGTGGTTTAAAAAACCTAGCGACGATGGGGGCACTTATTTGTAAGGCAAATTTCTGCAGGGCGATTTCTTCATCTTTTTACGTGCACATGAAAACACCGATGCTCGTTACTTCCATCATCATGCAAATCTTTAGACGAGGCGATGACAAGGCGCCTAAAAAATTAATAGGAATATGACATTAAGAAAACACGCAGTTGGCTGGTCGCCCAGAGCGACCTTTGACCTCCTGTGAGATGGTCTTTGCCTCGTGAATGTGAAATGATTGATTGATAAAACATCAGCGCGGCCAGCATTTCGTGTTACATTGGCCAAATCTAAACTCCAGGGTCGAGACAGGGGCTTTCTCACAAATTGGGGTGAATGGATGGACCAGGAACGATGACGATTGAAGAAATCAAAAGTCGTGCGCCCCCCCCCCTCAAGGGAAAAAAACACGATCGCTACCACGATCCTCCCATCTCTACATATACACAACACCAACCACGCACTTTTCTCAAATCTCTTTTTGGTAAGAGAGAATCGACATCTAGGAGTTGGAGAAATGGGGAATGTATTCAGCATAACCAGAGACGGTCGGGCGGGTAGCACTGCTCAAGGGGAGATGAATGAGACAGCAAGACACGGGGAATTAAGCTGATATCTGAATCCAACAAGTGGAAAGAGCCAATATGAAAGCCGAAACCAATAAGTTCGGCTGGCTAAAAGACAACTAAAGGGTGACAAATCTCAACAGTGAACAGTAAAACCTGCCTTTCGGTGGAGAGACACACACTTTTCCTATGTTGGAAAGTGTGCGTGCGGGGGAAAAAGGGGGGGGGGATTTCAAACAGTGGCAATTAAGTTAATGATTTTGAATGAAGACTAAATTTAAATGTAGGATAAGCATCATAAAGGATTAGTATTATTGAGTTAGGTGTAAATCATATTAGATTAGTATATTTCTGTTGATGTATGTGGTGGTGCTGTATGTTACAGTTAAACTGAAGTAATGCCCTTGTTATCTTGTATGTATGAACACACTAACATCATATTTAAAAACTTCAGCACATGTAAAATAATCAGGTCGAGAAAAACAAGATTCACATACAACCAAAAATTGTAAAAGTCTTTGGGAATATAGATGAATTTCTCCACATAATTTCAAGTAACGAGGCTTCAATAACAAACGGCTATTCCAATAACAACTACAAATATATCTTAACTACATAATTATGCAAATTGTATAATTTGTGTGCTCACGCACACAGGAAGCTCTGAAATAAATCGGATTCGTGTGAAAAAGCTTAAAGTGTAAGATCTCAGATCAGGGTGCTACGAAGAACTCCATGTGTCACAAATGCGTATCATGTAAGATTTGTATCATGTATGATAAGCATCACGTTGATAGGGATAATGAGCCTTGCTGAAGACAACATAGCCTAGAAAGGCTAACAAACGGCGAGGCATGGTGAGTGATAATTATTTCCTTTTCGGGTGGTGGGGGTAGTTTTTTTTTCCTTCAAATATTCAGTTTAGTGATTCAAGTAAATATAATTGTTGCCCCCTCCCCTTCCACCAAGAGACATGATGATAAAATAATATTCAATATTGAACGCAATCATTTTATTTATTTTTAAAGACGTTTTCCATGGATTTACTGTTAACATCACATTGTAAGTTTTCTTAAAAGTATAACAGAGTAAAAATTTCTATTAAAAATCAATTCCTTCCGATTCCAATTTCTGATACATTGAAGTCGATATAAACATGAGCCAAAAATTTTAAAACATTTTCTTGCAGGATCCCCCCACCCCAAATTGTTTTTCCCCGTGCCTCTCCCTTCGCCTCCCGCCTTTCAACCAGCCGATTGATTGTTGACATTTTTGGGTGGTGAGGGAGGTGGGGGAGGGAGGGTCAGAGCATAAATTCAATAAGTTATTGGAGTGGCTGGTTACTTCAAGGATTTTTGGACGAGAATTTCAAAAGATCAAATTTATCTGTTGGCAAGCGATGAATTGTTGGCTGAAATATTAAGGCAATGATTCAATGAATGTCCACCGAGTTGGGTAGTGCTAAGACCGTCATAACAACAATAATTCTAGGCCGGCCTCTCATCTCTATGACGTCGTGTTTCAAAGTTGGAAAGAAATCCAGCCCAGGGTTGGCAAGGCGTGAGTCACGTGTTGAGGGGGTGTCTAAGGATTGGAGTTCAAATATTGATGACTTTTTCTGGAAGGTGCAGACGAGCTGTACGGTGCAGGCAACAGAATGATATATCTTTAGGGCTTTAATTCGTCCCGTTCGAAGGTTTTACAAATTTAAAATGTTTTGCTTTTCAATGTTTTGTTAGCAAATAGACCGTCACAAAGGGACAGTAACATTGATAACCAAACTATACAACCCGTAATAAAGGGACAGTAACATTGATAAACTCACAATATAACCCGTAATAAATGGAAGTATCTTTGATGAACTAACACATACATTCTGTAATAAAGAGACAATATCATTGATGATATTTACTAAGGGGAAAAAACAATTACAAGTAAATATTTCTTTCTACTAACAGTTCTGGTATGTAGTGCAACACTAAATAAATATGTCACTATTCAGTACCAGCTCGTGCATGCATAGAATGAAGTTCAAAATGTTTAGCCACTGAACGACTCGATGAAACAATTGTGTAACGTGGATCTTCAGAATTTTCCTGAGCAAAAGTCCACCGTCTCTTTTATTTTATGTATGTACTGTTAATAAGACGTTTCCACAAAAGAAGTTCAATCGTTATAATACAAGGTATTCCCTACCTATGCGTAGAACTTTCTGGATATGGTAAGCCAAAGTTTCTAATGAAGCAAGGGGAGGTGGGAGGAGAGAGAGGTATGACTTGGAGAAACAAATAGTAACGTAAAGGGCGATAAGAAATGCACTTTGCGGAGTGAAGGGAACCAAAATTTGGTTACACTTAAGTCTACAACAGTGTCTATGTCATAAAAACCATGTTTACAAATCTTACATCTAGCTGCTGGCTGAGCTGTCATAAAACCCATGTTTACAAATCTTACATCTAGCTGCTGGCTGAGCTAAGTAAAAAAAACCATGTTTACAAATCTTACATCTAGCTGCTGGCTGAGCTATGTCATAAAACCATGTTTACAAATCTTACATCTAGCTGCTGGCTGAGCTATGTCATAAAATCATGTTTACAAATCTTACATCTAGCTGCTGGCTGAGCTATGTCATAAAACCATGTTTACAAATCTTACATCTAGCTGATGGCTGAGCTATGTCATAAAACCCATGTTTACAAATCTTACATCTAGCTGATGGCTGAGCTATGTCATAAAACCCATGTTTACAAATCTTACATCTAGCTGCTGGCTGAGCTATGTCATAAAACCCATGTTTACAAATCTTACATCTAGCTGATGGCTGAGTTTCTTTGCGGGGCATGAATCGAAAAAAGAAACGATACCCTTACTGCATAGGTTTCATGGCGGGAGATGAGAGATGACGTAAAATTGGGTAGACATTTTATCTGATTTTGAGAGTAATGTGAGGACGGCTGAACGAAATGAAGGTGACGACAAGCTCGTGTAATCTCTAACAAAGAGATTAGGGGGGGGGACACCCTGGTGTTTAAATACTAACGCTGATGTTATTTGTGTAGATTTATTGAAATTGTAGTTTGGTAACTAAAAGTTTTATATATATATATATATATATATATATATATATATACACACTAGCGTATCACCCGTCAAAAATGACGGAAGTTTTCAGCTGAAATCTATTTATTTTATAAGAAAATGCACTTTTTTAGGGCGCCTACGGCGCCGACCTTTTTCAAAAGCCCAACTAACTTGTCCTTGTTTTATAAATACGAAATATTAAACTTTCTGAAATGTACACAAAGTATTTTATAATAGGGGTTGTAGGCAGAGCCGTCTTTACACCATTTGGGGCCCCGGACAAAGAAATAGTGTGGGGCCCCTCCCCAGAAGGAATAAAATATAAATTAACATAATATATATAAATAAATATATTCCAATGGTGCCCTTATGCTCGTGGGCCCCCGGGCAAATGCCCAACGGGCCTATGCGTTAAGACTGCGCTGGTTGTAGAGCGCCTACGCGCCCTTTTGTTTTTTTGATTTTATAATTAACCATCATCAAATCCTCTTTTTACATTGATCCATTTCCAAAATTAAAATATGAGCGAAAACAATGACGTCATATAATATTTTTTTTACAGCGCATCTTTAATTTGCACACCTTTTGATGCATTGGTGCAGTAATTTGGTTTTCCCTGCTTTCTAAAATTAGTAGCGTCAGGACTGACAGACACTACTTGCGTGACAATTGCAAATTATATAGTTTAATATATAGATCTATAATATATATATATAATCAGTATACAATTCACTTTTAATTTTATTTTCCCAATTGATCTTAACTCTCATCTATCAAATTTCTCTCAACTAACAAATTCACCTTTTTTCATTTTAATAATTCACATTTTCTCATCTCACAAATTTACATTTTCTCATCTCACAAATGCAAATTTCCTCTCATTCATCTAATTCACATTTCCTCTCTTCCGTGCAATTCACATTTCCTCTCATCTATCTAATTCACATTTCCTCTCATCTATCTAATTCACATTTCCTCTCATCCATCTAATTCACATTTCCTCTCATCCATCTAATTCACATTTCCTCGCATCCATCTAATTCACATTTCCTCTCATCCATCTCTTTCATAATTCCTCTCATCCATCTAATTCTCATTTCCTCTCATCCATCTAATTCACATTTCCTCTCATCCATCTAATTCACATTTCCTCGCATCCATCTAATTCACATTTCCTCGCATCCATCTTATTCACATTTCCTCTCATGACTCAAATTCACATTTCCTCTCATGACTCTAATTCACATTTCCTATCATCTAATTCACATTTCCTATCATCTAATTCACATTTCCTATCATCTATCTAATTCACACTTCCTCCAAAGATTAATCTAGAGATAAAGTATATATGAATCATTAAAGACTGGTTCCCAAATATCAGTGAATCCAAGCTTCTGGACAAATAGTATTCTTTCAACTGGTCTTCACAATTATTGAACGGCTGCTGGGTAATGTCTCGTATACAAACAGTAAAAGCCTAATTGACATTATGGGCAATTAGTGTATTGGCAGTAGCGGTGCGACTTATTGGGGAATGTGAACTAGCAGTGCAACTGTTTACCTGTTTGAGATATGAACAATATTTGTTACTGTTATGGATATCGACAAAACGGCGCGATTAATATGGATTATTTGGATATGGAGCATGTATATGCTAGTGCATATGCTAGTGCATACGTTAGTGTATATGCTAGTGTATATGCTAGTGTACATGCTAGTGTATACGTTAGTGTATATGCTAGTGTATATGCTAGTGTACATGCTAGTGTATATGCTAGTGTATATGCTAGTGTACATGCTAGTGTACATGCTAGTGTATATGCTAGTGTTTCACATATGATCAATATATTTGCATTTTTGGGACGTCGTCATAATCCATGTTTTTTTATATTTTAATTCATTTATTATTTTTTTAAAAATTGAGGTTTGGGGGGGGGGATTGTAAATAACATTAAGATTGTTTGCTATATGGCTAATATCTATACGACTGTTTAGAATATGGTCAATACAGGTATTAAAAGTTTAAGGGTATGTCTGCATGATAGCATGGGATAAGGGCAGTAACTGTGTATTCATTAAAATGAATATCGCTGTCTGGCCGAGGACAGTGTAAGTGGACAGTTTTAATTAACAATGAGGCCGGGGATGTAACAATGACGACACCGCTACTGGTGCAGGAAATGATATCAGGCAATCTATCCCGGCACATTACAGGCGGCCTTGTCACTGCAAGGGGTCATTGCAAATGGACACTGCAAGGGGGTCAGCCATAGGTCGACCACGACAAACAAACAAGGCCGACAAACGGGTTTGTGTGTGTGTATGTGTGTGTGTATTAGGGTGGGAGTGTTAAAATGGGAGTGGAAGTAACAAAGACCAAGACGCTAGACTGGACAGCATTACAGCGTTACAGTAGTTCAGAGTGGACAGCATTACAGTTGCAGTATTCAGGGTGGACAGCATTACAGCGTTACAGTCGTTCAGAGTGGACAGCATTACAGTTACAGTAGTTCAGGGTGGACAGCATTACACAGTTACAGTAGTTCAGGGTGGACAGCATTACACAGTTACATTAGTTCAGGGTGGACAGCATTACAGAAAAAGTAGTTCAGGGTGGACAGCATTACACAGTTACAGTAGTTCAGTGTGGACAGCATTACACAGTACGGTAGTTCAGAGTGGACAGCATTACACTTACAGTAGTTCAGAGTGGACAGCATTACAGTTACAGTAGTTCAGAGTCGACAGCATTACACAGTACGGTAGTTCAGAGTGGACAGCATTACACTTACAGTAGTTCAGGGTCGACATCATTACACAGTTACAGTAGTTCAGGGTGGACAGCATTACAGTTACAGTAGTTCAGAGTGGACAGCATTACAGTTACAGTAGTTCAGAGTCGACAGCATTACACAGTACGGTAGTT
This sequence comes from Ampullaceana balthica, assembly GCA_944989445.1. Taxonomy (NCBI): domain Eukaryota; kingdom Metazoa; phylum Mollusca; class Gastropoda; family Lymnaeidae; genus Ampullaceana; species Ampullaceana balthica. Next base: position 465,997 of record CALYLW010000516.1, on the reverse strand, counting down.
CAGAGTGGACAGCATTACACTTACAGTAGTTCAGAGTGGACAGCATTACAGTTACAGTAGTTCAGAGTGGACAGCATTACAGTTACAGTAGTTCAGAGTGGACAGCATTACACAGTACGGTAGTTCAGAGTGGACAGCATTACACTTACAGTAGTTCAGAGTGGACAGCATTACAGTTACAGTAGTTCAGAGTGGACAGCATTACACAGTACGGTAGTTCAGAGTGGACAGCATTACATTTACAGTAGTTCAGAGTGGACAGCATTACAGTTACAGTAGTTCAGAGTGGACAGCATTACACAGTTACAGTAGTTCAGGGTAGACAGCATTACACAGTTACAGTAGTTCAGGGTGGACAGCATTACAGTTACAGTAGTTCAGGGTGGACAGCATTACACAGTTACAGTAGTTCAGGGTGGACAGCATTACACAGTTACAGTAGTTCAGGGTCGAAAACATTACACAGTTACAGTAGTTCAGGGTGGACAGCATTACACAGTTACAGTAGTTCAGTGTGGACAGCATTACACAGTACGGTAGTTCAGAGTGGACAGCATTACACTTACAGTAGTTCAGAGTGGACAGCATTACAGTTACAGTAGTTCAGAGTCGACAGCATTACACAGTACGGTAGTTCAGAGTGGACAGCATTACACTTACAGTAGTTCAGGGTCGACATCATTACACAGTTACAGTAGTTCAGGGTGGACAGCATTACAGTTACAGTAGTTCAGAGTGGACAGCATTACAGTTACAGTAGTTCAGAGTCGACAGCATTACACAGTACGGTAGTTCAGAGTGGACAGCATTACACTTACAGTAGTTCAGAGTGGACAGCATTACAGTTACAGTAGTTCAGAGTGGACAGCATTACAGTTACAGTAGTTCAGAGTGGACAGCATTACACAGTACGGTAGTTCAGAGTGGACAGCATTACACTTACAGTAGTTCAGAGTGGACAGCATTACAGTTACAGTAGTTCAGAGTGGACAGCATTACACAGTACGGTAGTTCAGAGTGGACAGCATTACATTTACAGTAGTTCAGAGTGGACAGCATTACAGTTACAGTAGTTCAGAGTGGACAGCATTACACAGTTACAGTAGTTCAGGGTAGACAGCATTACACAGTTACAGTAGTTCAGGGTGGACAGCATTACAGTTACAGTAGTTCAGGGTGGACAGCATTACACAGTTACAGTAGTTCAGGGTGGACAGCATTACACAGTTACAGTAGTTCAGGGTCGACATCATTACACAGTTACAGTAGTTCAGGGTGGACAGCATTACACAGTTACAGTATTTCAGAATGGACAGCATTACACAGTTACAATAGTTCAGAGTGGACAGCATTACAGTTACAGTAGTTCAGGGTGGACAGCATTACAGTTACAGTAGTTCAGGATGGACAGCATTAAACAGTTACAGTAGTTCAGAGTGGACAGCATTACACAGTTACAGTAGTTCAGGGTGGACAGCATTACACAGTTACAGTAGTTCAGAGTGGACAGCATTACACAGTTACAGTAGTTCAGAGTGGACAGCATTACACAGTTACAGTAGTTCAGGGTGGACAGCATTACACAGTTACAGTAGTTCAGAGTGGACAGCATTACACAGTTACAGTTGTTCAGAGTGGACAGCATTACACAGTTACAGTAGTTCAGGGTGGACAGCATTACACAGTTACAGTAGTTCAGAGTGGACAGCATTAAACAGTTACAGTAGTTCAGAGTGGACAGCATTACACAGTTACAATAGTTCAGGGTGGACAGCATTACACAGTTACAGTAGTTCAGAGTGGACAGCATTACACAGTACGGTAGTTCAGGGTGGACAGCATTACAGTTACAGTAGTTCAGGGTGGACAGCATTACACAGTACGGTAGTTCAGGGTGGACAGCATTACAGTTACAGTAGTTCAGAGTGGACAGCATTACACAGTACGGTAGTTCAGGGTGGACATCATTACAGTTACAGTAGTTCAGGGTCGACATCATTACACAGTTACAGTAGTTCAGGGTGGACAGCATTACACTTACAGTAGTTCAGAGTGGACAGCATTATACAGTTACAGTAGTTCAGGGTGGACAGCATTACAGTTACAGTAGTTCAGAGTGGACAGCATTACACAGTTACAGTAGTTCAGAGTGGACAGCATTACACAGTTACAGTAGTTCAGAGTGGACAGCATTACACAGTTACAGTAGTTCAGAGTGGACAGCATTACAGTTACAGTAGTTCAGAGTGGACAGCATTACACAGTACGGTAGTTCAGAGTGGACAGCATTACACTTACAGTAGTTCAGAGTGGACAGCATTACAGTTACAGTAGTTCAGAGTGGACAGCATTACACTTACAGTAGTTCAGAGTGGACAGCATTACAGTTACAGTAGTTCAGAGTGGACAGCATTACACAGTTACAGTAGTTCAGGGTAAACAGCATTACACAGTTACAGTAGTTCAGGGTGGACAGCATTACAGTTACAGTAGTTCAGGGTGGACAGCATTACACAGTTACAGTAGTTCAGGGTGGACAGCATTACACAGTTACAGTAGTTCAGGGTCGACATCATTACACAGTTACAGTAGTTCAGGGTGGACAGCATTGCACAGTTACAGTAGTTCAGAGTGGACAGCATTACAGTTACAGTAGTTCAGGGTGGACAGCATTACAGTTACAGTAGTTCAGGATGGACAGCATTAAACAGTTACAGTAGTTCAGAGTGGACAGCATTACACAGTTACAGTAGTTCAGGGTGGACAGCATTACACAGTTACAGTAGTTCAGAGTGGACAGCATTACACAGTTACAGTAGTTCAGAGTGGACAGCATTACACAGTTACAATAGTTCAGGGTGGACAGCATTACACAGTTACAGTAGTTCAGAGTGGACAGCATTACACAGTTACAGTAGTTCAGAGTGGACAGCATTACAGTTAAAGTAGTTCTGGGTGGACAGCATTACAGTTACAGTAGTTCAGAGTGGACAGCATTACACAGTTACAGTAGTTCAGAGTGGACAGCATTACAGTTACAGAAGTTCAGGGTGGACAGCATTACAGTTACAGTAGTTCAGAGTGGACAGCATTGCACAGTTACAGTAGTTCAGGGTGGACAGCATTACACAGTACGGTAGTTCAGATTGGACAGCATTACACTTACAGTAGTTCAGAGTGGACAGCATTACAATTACAGTAGTTCAGAGTGGACAACATTACACAGTTACAGTAGTTCAGGGTAGACAGCATTACACAGTTACAGTAGTTCAGGGTGGACAGCATTACAGTTACAGTAGTTCAGGGTGGACAGCATTACACAGTTACAGTAGTTCAGGGTGGACAGCATTACACAGTTACAGTAGTTCAGGGTAGACAGCATTACACAGTTACAGTAGTTCAGGGTGGACAGCATTACAGTTACAGTAGTTCAGGGTGGACAGCATTACACAGTTACAGTAGTTCAGGGTGGACAGCATTACACAGTTACAGTAGTTCAGGGTCGACATCATTACACAGTTACAGTAGTTCAGGGTGGACAGCATTACAGTTACAGTAGTTCAGTGTGGACAGCATTACACAGTACGGTAGTTCAGAGTGGACAGCATTACACTTACAGTAGTTCAGAGTGGACAGCATTACAGTTACAGTAGTTCAGAGTCGACAGCATTACACAGTACGGTAGTTCAGAGTGGACAGCATTACACTTACAGTAGTTCAGGGTCGACATCATTACACAGTTACAGTAGTTCAGGGTGGACAGCATTACAGTTACAGTAGTTCAGAGTGGACAGCATTACAGTTACAGTAGTTCAGGGTGGACAGCATTACACAGTTACAGTAGTTCAGGGTCGACATCATTACACAGTTACAGTAGTTCAGGGTGGACAGCATTGCACAGTTACAGTAGTTCAGAGTGGACAGCATTACAGTTACAGTAGTTCAGGGTGGACAGCATTACAGTTACAGTAGTTCAGGATGGACAGCATTAAACAGTTACAGTAGTTCAGAGTGGACAGCATTACACAGTTACAGTAGTTCAGGGTGGACAGCATTACACAGTTACAGTAGTTCAGAGTGGACAGCATTACACAGTTACAGTAGTTCAGAGTGGACAGCATTACACAGTTACAATAGTTCAGGGTGGACAGCATTACACAGTTACAGTAGTTCAGAGTGGACAGCATTACACAGTTACAGTAGTTCAGAGTGGACAGCATTACAGTTAAAGTAGTTCTGGGTGGACAGCATTACAGTTACAGTAGTTCAGAGTGGACAGCATTACACAGTTACAGTAGTTCAGAGTGGACAGCATTACAGTTACAGAAGTTCAGGGTGGACAGCATTACAGTTACAGTAGTTCAGAGTGGACAGCATTGCACAGTTACAGTAGTTCAGGGTGGACAGCATTACACAGTACGGTAGTTCAGATTGGACAGCATTACACTTACAGTAGTTCAGAGTGGACAGCATTACAATTACAGTAGTTCAGAGTGGACAACATTACACAGTTACAGTAGTTCAGGGTAGACAGCATTACACAGTTACAGTAGTTCAGGGTGGACAGCATTACACAGTTACAGTAGTTCAGGGTGGACAGCATTACACAGTTACAGTAGTTCAGGGTCGACATCATTACACAGTTACAGTAGTTCAGGGTGGACAGCATTACACAGTTACAGTATTTCAGAATGGACAGCATTACACAGTTACAATAGTTCAGAGTGGACAGCATTACAGTTACAGTAGTTCAGGGTGGACAGCATTACAGTTACAGTAGTTCAGGATGGACAGCATTAAACAGTTACAGTAGTTCAGAGTGGACAGCATTACACAGTTACAGTAGTTCAGGGTGGACAGCATTACACAGTTACAGTAGTTCAGAGTGGACAGCATTACACAGTTACAGTAGTTCAGAGTGGACAGCATTACACAGTTACAGTAGTTCAGGGTGGACAGCATTACACAGTTACAGTAGTTCAGAGTGGACAGCATTACACAGTTACAGTTGTTCAGAGTGGACAGCATTACACAGTTACAGTAGTTCAGGGTGGACAGCATTACACAGTTACAGTAGTTCAGAGTGGACAGCATTAAACAGTTACAGTAGTTCAGAGTGGACAGCATTACACAGTTACAATAGTTCAGGGTGGACAGCATTACACAGTTACAGTAGTTCAGAGTGGACAGCATTACACAGTACGGTAGTTCAGGGTGGACAGCATTACAGTTACAGTAGTTCAGGGTGGACAGCATTACACAGTACGGTAGTTCAGGGTGGACAGCATTACAGTTACAGTAGTTCAGAGTGGACAGCATTACACAGTACGGTAGTTCAGGGTGGACATCATTACAGTTACAGTAGTTCAGGGTCGACATCATTACACAGTTACAGTAGTTCAGGGTGGACAGCATTACGCTTACAGTAGTTCAGAGTGGACAGCATTATACAGTTACAGTAGTTCAGGGTGGACAGCATTACAGTTACAGTAGTTCAGAGTGGACAGCATTACACAGTTACAGTAGTTCAGAGTGGACAGCATTACACAGTTACAGTAGTTCAGAGTGGACAGCATTACACAGTTACAGTAGTTCAGAGTGGACAGCATTACAGTTACAGTAGTTCAGAGTGGACAGCATTACACAGTACGGTAGTTCAGAGTGGACAGCATTACACTTACAGTAGTTCAGAGTGGACAGCATTACAGTTACAGTAGTTCAGAGTGGACAGCATTACACTTACAGTAGTTCAGAGTGGACAGCATTACAGTTACAGTAGTTCAGAGTGGACAGCATTACACAGTTACAGTAGTTCAGGGTAAACAGCATTACACAGTTACAGTAGTTCAGGGTGGACAGCATTACAGTTACAGTAGTTCAGGGTGGACAGCATTACACAGTTACAGTAGTTCAGGGTGGACAGCATTACACAGTTACAGTAGTTCAGGGTCGACATCATTACACAGTTACAGTAGTTCAGGGTGGACAGCATTGCACAGTTACAGTAGTTCAGAGTGGACAGCATTACAGTTACAGTAGTTCAGGGTGGACAGCATTACAGTTACAGTAGTTCAGGATGGACAGCATTAAACAGTTACAGTAGTTCAGAGTGGACAGCATTACACAGTTACAGTAGTTCAGGGTGGACAGCATTACACAGTTACAGTAGTTCAGAGTGGACAGCATTACACAGTTACAGTAGTTCAGAGTGGACAGCATTACACAGTTACAATAGTTCAGGGTGGACAGCATTACACAGTTACAGTAGTTCAGAGTGGACAGCATTACACAGTTACAGTAGTTCAGAGTGGACAGCATTACAGTTAAAGTAGTTCTGGGTGGACAGCATTACAGTTACAGTAGTTCAGAGTGGACAGCATTACACAGTTACAGTAGTTCAGAGTGGACAGCATTACAGTTACAGAAGTTCAGGGTGGACAGCATTACAGTTACAGTAGTTCAGAGTGGACAGCATTGCACAGTTACAGTAGTTCAGGGTGGACAGCATTACACAGTACGGTAGTTCAGATTGGACAGCATTACACTTACAGTAGTTCAGAGTGGACAGCATTACAATTACAGTAGTTCAGAGTGGACAACATTACACAGTTACAGTAGTTCAGGGTAGACAGCATTACACAGTTACAGTAGTTCAGGGTGGACAGCATTACAGTTACAGTAGTTCAGGGTGGACAGCATTACACAGTTACAGTAGTTCAGGGTGGACAGCATTACACAGTTACAGTAGTTCAGGGTAGACAGCATTACACAGTTACAGTAGTTCAGGGTGGACAGCATTACAGTTACAGTAGTTCAGGGTGGACAGCATTACACAGTTACAGTAGTTCAGGGTGGACAGCATTACACAGTTACAGTAGTTCAGGGTCGACATCATTACACAGTTACAGTAGTTCAGGGTGGACAGCATTACACAGTTACAGTAGTTCAGTGTGGACAGCATTACACAGTACGGTAGTTCAGAGTGGACAGCATTACACTTACAGTAGTTCAGAGTGGACAGCATTACAGTTACAGTAGTTCAGAGTCGACAGCATTACACAGTACGGTAGTTCAGAGTGGACAGCATTACACTTACAGTAGTTCAGGGTCGACATCATTACACAGTTACAGTAGTTCAGGGTGGACAGCATTACAGTTACAGTAGTTCAGAGTGGACAGCATTACAGTTACAGTAGTTCAGAGTCGACAGCATTACACAGTACGGTAGTTCAGAGTGGACAGCATTACACTTACAGTAGTTCAGAGTGGACAGCATTACAGTTACAGTAGTTCAGAGTGGACAGCATTACAGTTACAGTAGTTCAGAGTGGACAGCATTACACAGTACGGTAGTTCAGAGTGGACAGCATTACACTTACAGTAGTTCAGAGTGGACAGCATTACAGTTACAGTAGTTCAGAGTGGACAGCATTACACAGTACGGTAGTTCAGAGTGGACAGCATTACATTTACAGTAGTTCAGAGTGGACAGCATTACAGTTACAGTAGTTCAGAGTGGACAGCATTACACAGTTACAGTAGTTCAGGGTAGACAGCATTACACAGTTACAGTAGTTCAGGGTGGACAGCATTACAGTTACAGTAGTTCAGGGTGGACAGCATTACACAGTTACAGTAGTTCAGGGTGGACAGCATTACACAGTTACAGTAGTTCAGGGTCGACATCATTACACAGTTACAGTAGTTCAGGGTGGACAGCATTACACAGTTACAGTATTTCAGAATGGACAGCATTACACAGTTACAATAGTTCAGAGTGGACAGCATTACAGTTACAGTAGTTCAGGGTGGACAGCATTACAGTTACAGTAGTTCAGGATGGACAGCATTAAACAGTTACAGTAGTTCAGAGTGGACAGCATTACACAGTTACAGTAGTTCAGGGTGGACAGCATTACACAGTTACAGTAGTTCAGAGTGGACAGCATTACACAGTTACAGTAGTTCAGAGTGGACAGCATTACACAGTTACAGTAGTTCAGGGTGGACAGCATTACACAGTTACAGTAGTTCAGAGTGGACAGCATTACACAGTTACAGTAGTTCAGAGTGGACAGCATTACACAGTTACAGTAGTTCAGGGTGGACAGCATTACACAGTTACAGTAGTTCAGAGTGGACAGCATTAAACAGTTACAGTAGTTCAGAGTGGACAGCATTACAAAGTTACAATAGTTCAGGGTGGACAGCATTACACAGTTACAGTAGTTCAGAGTGGACAGCATTACACAGTACGGTAGTTCAGGGTGGACAGCATTACAGTTACAGTAGTTCAGGGTGGACAGCATTACACAGTACGGTAGTTCAGGGTGGACAGCATTACAGTTACAGTAGTTCAGAGTGGACAGCATTACACAGTACGGTAGTTCAGGGTGGACATCATTACAGTTACAGTAGTTCAGGGTCGACATCATTACACAGTTACAGTAGTTCAGGGTGGACAGCATTACACTTACAGTAGTTCAGAGTGGACAGCATTACACAGTTACAGTAGTTCAGGGTGGACAGCATTACAGTTACAGTAGTTCAGAGTGGACAGCATTACACAGTTACAGTAGTTCAGAGTGGACAGCATTACACAGTTACAGTAGTTCAGAGTGGACAGCATTACACAGTTACAGTAGTTCAGAGTGGACAGCATTACAGTTACAGTAGTTCAGAGTGGACAGCATTACACAGTACGGTAGTTCAGAGTGGACAGCATTACACTTACAGTAGTTCAGAGTGGACAGCATTACAGTTACAGTAGTTCAGAGTGGACAGCATTACACTTACAGTAGTTCAGAGTGGACAGCATTACAGTTACAGTAGTTCAGAGTGGACAGCATTACACAGTTACAGTAGTTCAGGGTAAACAGCATTACACAGTTACAGTAGTTCAGGGTGGACAGCATTACAGTTACAGTAGTTCAGGGTGGACAGCATTACACAGTTACAGTAGTTCAGGGTGGACAGCATTACACAGTTACAGTAGTTCAGGGTCGACATCATTACACAGTTACAGTAGTTCAGGGTGGACAGCATTGCACAGTTACAATAGTTCAGAGTGGACAGCATTACAGTTACAGTAGTTCAGGGTGGACAGCATTACAGTTACAGTAGTTCAGGATGGACAGCATTAAACAGTTACAGTAGTTCAGAGTGGACAGCATTACACAGTTACAGTAGTTCAGGGTGGACAGCATTACACAGTTACAGTATTTCAGAATGGACAGCATTACACAGTTACAATAGTTCAGAGTGGACAGCATTACAGTTACAGTAGTTCAGGGTGGACAGCATTACAGTTACAGTAGTTCAGGGTGGACAGAATTACACAGTTACAGTAGTTCAGGGTGGACAGCATTACACAGTTACAGTAGTTCAGAGTGGACAGCATTACAGTTACAGTAGTTCAGAGTGGACAGCATTACACAGTACGGTAGTTCAGAGTGGACAGCATTACACTTACAGTAGTTCAGAGTGGACAGCATTACAGTTACAGTAGTTCAGAGTGGACAGCATTACACTTACAGTAGTTCAGAGTGGACAGCATTACAGTTACAGTAGTTCAGAGTGGACAGCATTACACAGTTACAGTAGTTCAGGGTAAACAGCATTACACAGTTACAGTAGTTCAGGGTGGACAGCATTACACAGTTACAGTAGTTCAGGGTGGACAGCATTACACAGTTACAGTAGTTGAGGGTCGACATCATTACACAGTTACAGTAGTTCAGGGTGGACAGCATTGCACAGTTACAGTAGTTCAGAGTGGACAGCATTACAGTTACAGTAGTTCAGGGTGGACAGCATTACAGTTACAGTAGTTCAGGATGGACAGCATTAAACAGTTACAGTAGTTCAGAGTGGACAGCATTACACAGTTACAGTAGTTCAGGGTGGACAGCATTACACAGTTACAGTAGTTCAGAGTGGACAGCATTACACAGTTACAGTAGTTCAGAGTGGACAGCATTACACAGTTACAATAGTTCAGGGTGGTCAGCATTACACAGTTACAGTAGTTCAGAGTGGACAGCATTACACAGTTACAGTAGTTCAGAGTGGACAGCATTACAGTTAAAGTAGTTCTGGGTGGACAGCATTACAGTTACAGTAGTTCAGAGTGGACAGCATTACACAGTTACAGTAGTTCAGAGTGGACAGCATTACAGTTACAGAAGTTCAGGGTGGACAGCATTACAGTTACAGTAGTTCAGAGTGGACAGCATTGCACAGTTACAGTAGTTCAGGGTGGACAGCATTACACAGTACGGTAGTTCAGATTGGACAGCATTACACTTACAGTAGTTCAGAGTGGACAGCATTACAATTACAGTAGTTCAGAGTGGACAACATTACACAGTTACAGTAGTTCAGGGTAGACAGCATTACACAGTTACAGTAGTTCAGGGTGGACAGCATTACAGTTACAGTAGTTCAGGGTGGACAGCATTACACAGTTACAGTAGTTCAGGGTGGACAGCATTACACAGTTACAGTAGTTCAGGGTCGACATCATTACACAGTTACAGTAGTTCAGGGTGGACAGCATTACACAGTTACAGTATTTCAGAATGGACAGCATTACACAGTTACAGTAGTTCAGTGTGACAGCATTACAGTTACAGTAGTTCAGGGCGGACAGCATTACAGCGTTACAGTAGATAAGAGGGGACAGCTTTACAGTTACAGTAGTTCAGTGTTGGCAGCATTGCACAGTTACAGTAGTTCAGAATGGACAGCATTACAGTTACAGTCGTTCAGGGTGGACAGCATTTCACAGTTACAGTAGTTCAGGGTGGACAGCATTACACAGTTAGAGTAGTTCAGGATGGACAGCATTACACAGTTACCGTAGTTGAGGGTGGACAGCATTACAGCGGTTCAGAGCGGACAGCATTACAGTTACACTAGTTCAGGGTGGACAGCATTACAGTTACAGTAATTCAGGGTGGACATCATTACAGTTACAGTAGTTCAGAGTGGACAGCATTACAGTTACAGTAGTTGAGGGTGGACAGCATGACAGCGTTACAGTAGTTCAGAGCGGACAGCATTACAGCGTTACAGTAGTTCAGGGTGGACAGCATTACAGCGATACAGTAGTTCAGAATGGACAGCATGACAGTTACAGTAGTTCAGAGTGGACAGCATGACAGTTACAGTAGTTCAGAGTGGACAGCATTACACAGTTACGGTAGTTCAGGGTGGACAGCATTACAGTTACAGTGGTTCAGAATGGACAGCATTACAGTTACAGTCGTTCAGAGTGGACATCATTACACGGTTACAGTAGTTGAGAGTGACAGCATTACACAGTTACAGTAGTTCAGGGTGGACAGCATTACACAGTTACAATAGTAGTTCAGGGTGGACAGCATTACACAGTTACAGTAGTTGAGGGTGGACAGCATTACACAGTTACAGTAGTTGAGAGTGACAGCATTACACAGTTACAGTAGTTCAGGGTGGACAGCATTACACAGTTACAATAGTAGTTCAGGGTGGACAGCATTACAGTTACAGTAGTTCAGGGTGGACAGCTTTACACAGTTACAGTAGTTCAGAGTGGACAGCATTACACAGTTACAGTAGTTCAGATTGGACAGCATTACAGTTACAGTAGTTCAGAGTGGACAGCATTACAGTTACAGTAGTTCAGAGTGGACAGCATTACACAGTACGGTAGTTCAGAGTGGACAGCATTACACTTACAGTAGTTCAGAGTGGACAGTATTACAGTTACAGTAGTTCAGGGTGGACAGCATTACACAGTTACAGTAGTTCAGATTGGACAGCATTACAGTTACAGTAGTTCAGAGTGGACAGTATTACAGTTACAGTATTTCAGGGTGGACAGCATTACACAGTTACAATAGTAGTTCAGGGTGGACAGCATTACAGTTACAGTAGTTCAGGGTGGACAGCATTACAGTTACAGTAGTTCAGAGTGGACAGCATTACACAGTTACAGTAGTTCAGAGTGGACAGCATTACACAGTTACAGTAGTTCAGATTGGACAGCATTACAGTTACAGTAGTTCAGAGTGGACAGTATTACAGTTACAGTAGTTCAGGGTGGACAGCATAACAGTTACAGTAGTTCAGAGTGGACAGCATTACAGTTACAGTAGTTGAGGGTGGACAGCATTACAGCGTTACAGTAGTTCAGAGTGGACAGCATACACATTTACAGTAGTTAAGAGTGGACAGCATTACAGTTACAGTAGTTCAGGGTGGGCAGCATGACAGCGTTACAGTAGTTCAGAGCGGACAGCATTACAGCGTTACAGTAGTTCAGGGTGGACAGCATTACAGCGATACAGTAGTTCAGAGTGGACAGCATGACAGTTACAGTAGTTCAGAGTGGACAGCATGACAGTTACAGTAGTTCAGAGTGGACAGCATTACACAGTTACGGTAGTTCAGGGTGGACAGCATTACAGTTACAGTGGTTCAGAATGGACAGCATTACAGTTACAGTCGTTTAGAGTGGACATCATTACACGGTTACAGTAGTTGAGAGTGACAGCATTACACAGTTACAGTAGTTCAGGGTGGACAGCATTACACAGTTACAATAGTAGTTCAGGGTGGACAGCATTACACAGTTACAGTAGTTGAGGGTGGACAGCATTACACAGTTACAGTAGTTGAGAGTGACAGCATTACACAGTTACAGTAGTTCAGGGTGGACAGCATTACACAGTTACAATAGTAGTTCAGGGTGGACAGCATTACAGTTACAGTAGTTCAGGGTGGACAGCATTACAGTTACAGTAGTTCAGAGTGGACAGCATTACACAGTTACAGTAGTTCAGAGTGGACAGCATTACACAGTTACAGTAGTTCAGATTGGACAGCATTACAGTTACAGTAGTTCAGAGTGGACAGTATTACAGTTACAGTAGTTCAGGGTGGACAGCATTACACAGTTACAGTAGTTCAGATTGGACAGCATTACAGTTACAGTAGTTCAGAGTGGACAGTATTACAGTTACAGTATTTCAGGGTGGACAGCATTACACAGTTACAATAGTAGTTCAGGGTGGACAGCATTACAGTTACAGTAGTTCAGGGTGGACAGCATTACAGTTACAGTAGTTCAGAGTGGACAGCATTACACAGTTACAGTAGTTCAGAGTGGACAGCATTACACAGTTACAGTAGTTCAGATTGGACAGCATTACAGTTACAGTAGTTCAGAGTGGACAGTATTACAGTTACAGTAGTTCAGGGTGGACATCATAACAGTTACAGTAGTTCAGAGTGGACAGCATTACACAGTTACAGTAGTTCAGGGTGGTGAATTTAAAAATTAAATAAAACTAGACGCCCCACGGCGTAGCATATGCCGCATACTTGCTCATAGATAGTGCACAGAAATTGGAGAAAGAAAGGACACAAACTACTGCACGAAGAAATCAAAACAACGCAAGTGAACGTCCGTTGGGAGGGGGGGGCAGCCGACTCATTGTTGGTTTCGAGACATTCGGCACTGATGTTATCTAACTGCCCACCACTCTTTATCACATTAGCTTGCCAACCAAACACTGTGAACGGGCACAAACAGACATTTTTAAAAATAAAAAAAAACAATGTTTTGTCTGACGCTTGAAGCCAGGACCTTCCCCGTATAAGGCGGACGTGATAATCAGTACACTGCGAATCTGACGTTATTCTGTGAAGGAACAATGCAAGTGAAAGCAAGGACCATTGTTGGTCTCGAGTAACTCGAGACATTGGTGGACCCCCAGCATTCATTCGTCATGCTCGTTTGCACATACTCGCTTTGGTGAAGGGGGCGAGAGGAGGGTTAGAGAGTCGGCTGGTTGGGCGACGTAGATAATTATATATATATACTAGTGTACTACCCGTCAAAAATGACGGAAGTTTTCAGCTGAAATCTATTTATTTTGAAAAAATGCTCTTTTTTAGGGCACCTAAGGCGCCGACCTGTTTCAAAAGCCCAACTAACTTGTTCTTGTTTGATAAATACGAAATATTAAACTTTCTGAAATGCACAGAAAGTATTTTATTTTATTATTAACCATCATCAAATCCTCTTTTTACATTGTTCCCTTTTCCAAAATTATAATACGAGCTAAAACAATGACGTCATATAATATTTGTTTACAGCGCATCTTTAATTTGCACACCTTTTGATGCATTGGTGCAGTAATTTGGTGCGCTGCTTTCTAAAATTAGTATAGCGTTACATCCACACATACATACATACATACATACAGACGACGGGAATTATGTATATTGATATTATGTGTACATAGTGAACGATGTACAAATAGGATTTGAGCTGACCCGCGGTGTAGCATACGCCGCTAATGATTTAGTAACGGGTTGTCTGTATGTATGTATGGAATAATGCACACAAAGTATTTCATAATAATTATAAATCCTCAAATCCTATTTGTACAATTAAAATATAAGCATAAAACAATGACGTCATATAATATTTTTATACAATCTATACAGACAACGGGAATCAATATACATAATTAACATAAGTAACTTATCCGTGTTTGATAAATACGAAATATTAAATTTGCTGAAATGTATACAAAGTATTTCATAATAATTATAAATCCTATTTTTACATCGTTCCCTTTTCAAAAATTAAAATATAAGCATAAAACAATGACTTCATTTAATATTTTTATACAAAATCGATCGCAAAATATTATATGACGTCATGTCCATTACATCCACACATACATACATACATGTACATACAGACGACGGGAATTATTATATTGATTGATTAGCGTATCACCCGTCAAAAATGACGGACGTTTTCAAAATAAATACACATCAGATTAAAAAAATAACGTAATACAGATCTTTCATTTATGTTATTTATTTTTATTTGATTCATTTATTATCATATTGAACAATTTTATGCGGAACGTTCGAAAAGTGTTATTTTTGGTGCAGCACTATAAAACAAAATCGATCACAGCGCCACCTAACAGCATTACATCGATTCGCAGCGCCACCTACATTACAACCATACATACATATATAGACGACGGGAATTATGTATATTGATATATAAGATAATGGTCATAAACTTAAATGACAAATATTTGGACATTTATTGGAATTTATTTCTGAAAGACAGGATGCCTGAATGTAAAACTTTCAGCATGTTAAAAGTAAACATTAATCACACAGACATCAGTTACAGGCATGAGGGTACGCACCCCTTCCCCGACACACACCCCTCACTTCCTCGACATCCGGGGCATGAGTTTGCGCGCGCCAGCGTCCACACATCAAACATCGCATCTCCATTAACGTTGTCAGGGACGCGGTGAGGTTGTTAAGGAAATGGCTTCTTGACATCGGGTCGTTGGCATCATGTCATCCCAGCGTCACGCCGAGGCTCAAGTTACTGTCAGGATCTTGATAAACGGAGCCAAATCTATGTGTTTTACAGCCGTTACCATGGTGACGGAGTTGTTTTTTTTTAACAGTTGTGTCCCATAGTTCTTACAGTTTCTCTCTCGCCTCTTGTTGTGGGTTAACAATATTTGAATTTTTGAAACTTGATTCAACAAATGTCTCCTGAAAAATAACTCCTAAAATAACTCCTATAGTGACTTGTAACGTGATATAGATGACGTCATAGTTTAACGACGATGATGTACTATAGTTAATGATGTTTTACAATAATTGGTTGATTTATGAAAGTAGGTGATGATGTTTAAATGATGTTTATTGATCTCCTTTGATACCTTGTGTTTCTAAAAAGACAATTACAGATGCTAATTTTAACATAATAGGAAATGATGAATAATGAATGTCATAGTTGATTAAAATGGGTAGGTGGTTACAAACATATCCAGTCAGACGTCATTGGGTTCTCTTGTTTTTCCTTGTATTTGTACAGTCTCGAGGTCAATGTCTGAATTAATGCCACATCAAAGATTCCTTTCTCGGATGAATATATGTCATTTATTTAGATAAGAATAATAAATAACAGCAGTTTAAATGGGACAATCTATGGTACTAATTACATGTGTGATATCTTACATCACTGTGACACAACTACACTTCTAGTTCAGTCAGATTGTTTGTAAACATCTGCACTTCTAGTTCAGTCAGACTGTTAGTACACAGCTACACTTCTAGTTCAGTCAGACTGTTTGTACACATCTTCACTCCTAGTTCAGTCAGACTGTTAGTACACAGCTACACTTCTAGTTCAGTCAGACTGTTTGTACACATCTTCACTTCTAGTTCAGTCAGACTGTTAGTACACATCTTCCCTTCTAGTTGAGTCAGATTGTTTGTACACATCTTCACTTCTAATTCAGTCAGACTGTTTGTACACATCTTCATTTCTAGTTCAGTCAGACTGTTAGTACACATCTTCACTTCTAGTTCAGTCAGACTGTTTGTACACATCTTCCCTTCTAGTTCAGTCAGATTGTTTGTACACATCTTCACTTCTAGTTGAGTCAGATTGTTTGTACACATCTTCACTTCTAGTTCAGTCAGATTGTTAGTATACAGCTTGTGATCGTTTGGCTCGGAAATGGAATTATTAGAGGTGGGGCTGTTGAATGGATTGGGTACAGAATTAATGGCGCACACAATTGATGACGTTTGATTGACAACGGGGTAAATTGGTAGGGGCGGCATTCTCGCCAATGAAGGGTAAATGAGGTGAAAACGTTAATTATGATACTTGAGATAAATTTTGATTGGACACGGAATGACTAAATGACAAAGGGGAGAGAATCAGTTCAACAACAAGATAAAAAAATAATGTTAACATTTTGATAACACATAGAACAGTGATGGCGAACCTTTTTGGGGCCGCGTGCCCAAAATTCAACCAAAACCCCTTTATTTAAAGCTAAGTGCCAACACTCCAATTAAATCCTAAAATGGGGGTTTAGCTTAGCAAAACACGCTGGTCTTAAGACTTAAAGAGAAAAAACATAAAAGATAGTTTTCTTCGCTTAAACAAAAACACTTTTTATTACTGGAAATAGATTGTTTTTGTGTAATTAATGGGATTTTAGCTGTTGTATGCAAACTGATAATTTGTCAAACCTTGGCTCATACATCGTTAGTTTAGGCGCGACACATGCATGCAGGATTCAGGTTATCCGTCGGTCTGTTTCTTGTGTCAGATCTGCTATAATTATTCAACGCTGAAAACAGCTGTTCTCACGCATAAGATGAACCGAACAATATAAGAATAGCACTCCCAAATAGAGGGGAGAGGGGAAATGTCTGGTCACCGATCGCTTGACCGAGCTCAGCGTGACACGTAAAATGTAAACAAAAGCACGCCGGTACTTCGATGGGTCGACGTCAAAGCGTCAACTCAAACTCTCACGTGGGAAAAAAAACAATAACAAACCGTGAATTTGAATTACATACGTTATATAAGGATAAACTAAAAATGCATTAATTTATTTACGGTACGTTCGATCGATCTGAAATTTTGATACGATGCATTGTTAGGTGAGACGGGTCCGTGTGCCAAATTTCAGCTCGATCGGATCCCGGGAAGTGGGTCATTTTTTACTTTTGTTTTTCATCCCGCCCATGAGATGACGACAGACAGAGTAAAAAACGCGGGATTTAATAAAACAAACCCGTAAAAACAAAGTTTTTGACTATAAATCCCTTATATATGAGACATAACTAACAGTATTGATTATTTTCAAACGCGACAACATTTACAGACTGAATCTGTCTTAACTCAAACTTTGCTTCATAAACCCTGGAGAAAGGAGAGGGGAAAAGTCTGGTCACCGATTCGCTTGACCGAGCTCAGCGTGACACGTAAAATGTAAACAAAAGCCCGCGTCAACTCAAACTTTCACGTGGAAAAAAAACAATAACAAACAGTGAATTTGAATTACATACGTTATATAAGGATAAACTAAAAATGCATTAATTTAATTACGGTACGTTCGATCGATCTGAAATTTTGATACGATGCATTGTTAGGTGAGACGGGTCCGTGTGCCAAATTTCAGCTCGAGCGGATCACATGAAAGTGGGTCATTGTTTGACTTTTGTTTTTCCGCCCGCCCAGACAGAGAGAGATGATGACAGAGACGGCGGTGAAGTTAATATAAGGGATTTAATAAAACAAACCCATAAAAACAAAGTTTTTGACTATAAATCCCTTATATATGAGACATAACTAACAGTATTGATTATTTTCAAACGCGACAAACATTTACAGACTGAATCTGTCTTAACTCAACTTTGCTTCATAACCATCGGTTGGACCGAGCTCAGCATGACATGTAAAATGTAAACAAAAGCACGCAGACACTTCGATGGGTCGACGTCTTTGGGTGTAGAGGGCTTTGGGTGTAGAGGGCCATGGATGTAGAGAGCCATGGGAGTAGAGAGAAATGTGTGTAGAGAGCCATGGGAGTAGAGAGCCATGGGTGTAGAGAGAAATGGGTGTAGAGAGCCATGGGAGTAGAGAGCCATGGGTGTAGAGAGAAATGGGTGTAGAGAGAAATGGGTGGGTTTGGACCGAGCTCAGCATGACATGTAAAATGTAAACAAAAGCACGCAGACACTTCGATGGGTCGACGTCTTTGGGTGTAGAGGGCTTTGGGTGTAGAGGGCCATGGATGTAGAGAGCCATGGGTGTAGAGGGCCATGGGTGTAGAGACCCATGGGTACAGGGGACTATTTCGTGTAAAGGTTGTGTTTTAGAGAATAGGAGTGTAGAGAGCCATGGGTGCAGAGAACCATGGGTGTAGACCGCCATGGGTGTATAGGGCCATGGAAGTAGAGAGCCATGGGTGTAGAGGGCCATGGATGTAGAGATCCATGTGTGTAGAGGGCTATGGGCGTAGAGGGCCTTGGATGTAGAGGGCCATGGGCGTAGAGGGCCATGGGCGAAGAGGGCCTTGGATGTAGAGGGCCATGGGTGTAGAAGGCCTTGGATGTAGAGGGCCGTGGGTGTAGAAGGCCATGGGTGTAGAGGGCCATGGGTGTAGAGACCCATGGGTACAGGGGACTATTTTGTGTAAATGTTGTGTTTTAGAGAATAGGAGTGTAGAGAGCCATGGGTGCAGAGAACCATGGGTGTAGAGGGCCATGGGTGTATAGGGCCATGGAAGTAGAGAGCCATGAGTGTAGAGGGACATGGGTGTAGAGGTTCATGGGTGTAGAGATCCATGGGTGTAGAGAGCCATAGGTGTAGAGGGCCATGGGAGTAGAGGGCCATGGGAGTAGAGAGCCATGGGTGTAGAGAGCCATGGGAGTAGAGAGTCATGGGTGTAGAGGGCCATGGGTGTAGAGGGCCATGGGTGTAGAGGGCCATGGGTGTAGAGGGCCATGGGTGTAGAGAGCCATGGGTGTAGAGGGCCATGGGTGTAGAGGGCCATTGTCTGAAGGCACTGGTGTAGATAGCAGGAATGTAAATGACCATTGGGTGAATAGCCATGGTAAGGGGTATCAGCAGTGTAGAAATGCTGGACCTGTCATTCATGATCCCAAATGTGAGCTGCTATATGTGCCCACAAAATGAAATACTGATGACCTTGACTGTGATCAACCATTTCTTTGCCCAAATATGACCAGCAATTATTGTAATTATCATCCGTTTTTAAAGACTATTTAACATTATTTTGCATCTATCAAGTTTATGCACCTTAGCAGGAACTGAACTCACCTCGTACACGATCTCGTACTGTCGGTCATCAAAAAACGGGTCATCTATGTCCAGGTTATGGGCCATCTCGATGTCCGTTAGTCCCATTTCAGCACTGGGCGAGAAAGCCACTGGGCGGCGTGAAGATGGTTGGTAAAGCCTGCAATGAAATGGGTGGTGGTTAGTTATAGGCCAAAAGTATATGCTATACGCGGTAGCTTGGGTCTGTGAAATAGATGTACTATAAAAGGTATTTTGGGTAGATGCTGGTTGTGATATACAAGGTATGTGGCAAATACCTGTTTGTCATGGTATATATGGTAATTGAGTTTTTATGGTAGTCCTGGTATATCAGATATTTGGCAAATACCTGTTTGTCATGGTATATATGGTAATTGAGTTTTTATGGTAGTCCTGGTATATCAGATATTTGGCAAATACCTGTTTGTCATGGTATATATGGTATTATATTGTAGATTGTAGATGCTAATCATGCTAGTCGTGGTATATATAGTAGCCAGATTTCAAAATAAAACAACCTAGAAACTTAAACGGTCAAACTATTGACTTAGAGTATAGGTTACTAGACGCCCCCCGGCGTAGCATACGCCGCAGACTTGCTCGTGGAGAGTGCAAAGAAAGTGGTGAAAGAACTGACACAAACTACAGCTCGAAGAAATCAAAACAACGCGAGTGAACGTCGGTTGGAGGGGGGGGCTGTATATGGGGTAAAAGAATGGGCACAAACAGACATTTAAAAAAAATTAAATAAAATAAATGCTTGAACCCAAGATCTTCCCCGTATAAGGCGGACGTGATAATCAGTACACTACGAATCTCACTATTATTTTGTGAAGGAACAATGTAAGTGAACGCAAGGACCATTGTTGGTCTCGAGACATTGGTCGACCCCCACCGAGGGTCATTCGTCATGCTCGTTTGCACATACTGGCTTTAGTGAAGGGGCGGGAGGAGGGTTAGAGAGTCGGCGTGCGTGCGTGGTGTCCCGCATGGTTGGGCGACGTAGAGAATTATATATAGAGAAGATAGATTCAGTGGTTCTTAACTGGTGCTCCGCGAGGTAGTTGCAAGTGCTCCGCGAAATTATGAAACTCAAAATTTAATGTTCACTCACTTACTCTATCTGATAGAGCTGAACAAATGCTTATAATAGGTAGTCCAAACGGGGACTATGCTGTCTTGAGCTTACCGAACGTTCGACAGGACAAGATGTATTTGATTCTATTTCTTCATATTTCTAACAATTCAAAATATCATAAGAGTTGTGTGTGGGAATGTGTACGGACGGTGCTCCAACAATGGTAGGCTCATTAAAAGGGTTTGTGACTCTCGCCAAGAAAAGAAACGCCAATATTATATCTACTCACTGTTTTTTGCACAGAGAATCTCTGGTGTCCAAAACATTACCAATAGCATTAAAACCTATGCTAGACAAAGTTGTAAATATGTTAAACTTCATAAAATCGAGACCTTTGAAAATACGCGTCTTTAAAAATCTTTGCATCTCTATGGAAGCCAAGTACGAATCTTTGCTTTTTCATTGTGAAGTGAGATGTTTATCCAGAGTAAAAGTGTTACGTCGTTTCTTAGAACTGAAGGATGAATTGATGACCTTTTTCCAAAATGAAAATATGGATGATTTTGTGGAATATCTTCAAAATGACATTTGGTGTGTTAAATTGGCATATTTAGCTGATATTTTTGATTATTTAAATTGTGTTAATACCAGCCTTCAAGGAAGAAAAGAAATTTTTTTAACATCGACCGACAAATTGACAGCCTTTCGGAAAAAAGTTATTTTTTGGAAAAATCGTTTGTTGGAGAAAAAGAAAGTAGATATCTTTCCTTCTCTTAATGATAACACTACCGACAAAATTATTTCAGCAGTAACAGAGCATTTAACTTGATTAGAAGTAAAGATTGAATTTTATTTTCCATCAATAAAAGTAGAAACATATGACTGGATACGTAAACCCTTTGCCACGGTTAATACATCAAATAGTAAGTTGTCATACCAAGAAGAAGAAGAATTAATCAACCTATCATCGGATCGTACACTCAAAAAATAAAATTTTCCGAAATTGTTCTGGAGGAATTTTGGATCTTTGTGCAAGAAGAATACTCAGCTCTCTCCATGACGTCACTTAAAATCTTGTTGCAATTTTCAACATCATATTTGTGTGAACTCGGTTTCTCGATAGTCACCAACATAAAAACTAAAATAAAAACAACCCGTAAAAAACCAAGTTTTTGACTATAAATCCTTTACGTATGAGACGTAACTAAAAGAATGTTCATTATAACACGCAGCGCAAGACCATCCAAAAATACAAAATTGCAGTTGTGTCGTAAAACGTGTTTAATATAATGCGCACCGATCAGGAATAGGTTTATAAAAAGTGTTGTCAGTAAAATACGCACCTTATTGCGCGACAGAAAGGTTGTTCAATATAATACGCACCGCGACGCTCTATCTCAAAAAATAGCATGATACATAGGAATAAATAAAATAATCTAAAAAATCAATTATTTAATTACGGTACATGCGATCGATCTGAAATTTTGATACATTGTTTTTATCATCGGTACGAAACTGCCTGCAAAATTTCAGCTCGCTATCTTGCGAGCAAGTGGGTTAAAAATCGATCAAAAGTTTTGGCGACAAGCAAGCAAGCAAGCAAGGTCCGCCGCAGACACCACGAGTTAATATAAAGGATTTAATAAAAACAACCCGTAAAAAAACAAGTTTTTGACTATAAATCCTTTACGTATGAGACGTAACTAAAAGAATGTTCATTATAACACGCAGCGAAAGACCATCCAAAAATACAAAATTGCAGTTGTGTCGTAAAACGTGTTTAATATAATGCGCACCGATCAGGAATAGGTTTATAAAAAGTGTTGTCAGTAAAATACGCACCTTATTGCGCGACAGAAAGGTTGTTCAATATAATACGCACCGCGACGCTCTATCTCAAAAAATAGCATGATACATAGGAATAAATAAAATAATCTAAAAAATCAATAATTTAATTACGGTACATGCGATCGATCTGAAATTTTGATACATTGTTTTTATCATCGGTACGAAACTGCCTGCAAAATTTCAGCTCGCTATCTTGCGAGCAAGTGGGTTAAAAATCGATCAAAAGTTTTGGCGACAAGCAAGCAAGCAAGGTCGGTCGGCCGCAGACACCACGAGTTAATATAATTAAAGGATTTAAAAAACGAGCAACACTTACTAATTTGGATGAAGAATTGAGGGTAGCTATTTCTAAAATTAGGCCTAATATCACTGAAATGTGTAAAAACCGTCAAGCTCAGGTTTCACATTAAATCTTTTTATTTTTCTGAATTAAATTTTGTTCAATGTTATTTTTTTACTTATTAAATTTATGTTTATTAAAAATTTGTTTGTCATGTTATAATTTTAAACTCTTATGTCATAATGTTTTATTTTTAATAAAAGTCTTATGTTTGTGTATTTTTTTGTTTTTTTTACTCCTTGATTTTGGTGCTCCCCAAATTTTTGTCATGATCAAAAGTGCTCCCCGACTTCAAAAGGTTAAGAACCACTGAGATACATAAAATATTTTGGACACCGACTGACCGCTGTCTCAGCACACGACTGACCACCGTCTTAGCACACCAGTGGTCACTGTAGATCAAACTCTCCTTGCAAATGTTCAACTTTCGAGGGACCATGGGAAGGTTTTTATTAACTATTAACATGTCCAATATAAAGTGAAAGTGGCATACAGAACATCAACCAATACTCACAACTCCACGACTGGCATACTTTGTACTAACTTTTCGACTATTTTGTACGCATTGGCGGCATGTCTCGCGTGCTTTGAACTCAAGTACTTTCCATTCACGTCAGGTAAAGAGCTAAAGCACTAATAACATACTTTAGAAACGTGTATTGGGTATAGAACCAGATAAATGAAGCTCGGCGATCACTAAAACATGTCGGGCTTAGCTCACAGGCGTGAACTGTGAGCAGACGGCGACCCACGAACAAAGGTTCATCTCTGACACCCCAGGACACGCGGCGGGCGGGTCGGCTTCGATCATGTGACGTGTAATTCAAAACAAACAGCACGTGCAACAGTCTGGCCCCAAAGACAAGGGAAGATACCAACGTCTCTTATTACAGAAGAGCCATCTCACTTCTTTGGTCGTCTGCTGTGATGTATACAACCCGGGGGACTCCAACTTGGCATGACTCATTTGGGGGAAGGGGTGAGGTAGGGTGGACCTTAAATTTGATGTAACATTTCCTTGTTCCGACGTACGCAGCGTGCTATCTTGTCCAACTCAATTTTCGCGTCGCATGGCTGAATCCAAGCACGCGGTGCCGCACAAATGTTACGTTCATTGTTACGTCACACCACCGAGAGCAGCCTATTAAACCCCCGCGGATTACCGTCTTCGTGGCCCAGATATTATCTCATGAGATATTTGATATTTCCTCCCTTTCCTTCCCCTGTAAAGTTTAACCAAAGCCCTCGGTACAGCCTCGTCCATGATACCCCAGGCAATCACATAACAGACAGATAGGTTTTCACGGGATGGTCTTTGAAGTGAACTTTTTTCAATAATATTATCTTAATCTGACAGTCGTATTCTAATTATAGCACGTGACAAGCCAACGGTCTTGCACCGCTCACCACAGAAATGAGGGGTGGGGGTGTAGGGCCCCCTTCCTTCCCGAGGGCGGGTTTCTAATGTCGTTGTAAATTAAAATATTTCCCAAGATAAAACACATTAAGACGCCACGTTTAAACTTCATGCACATTGATTTGAATGTGCGAAAAATGAAAAGAAAACAGGGACGCAATCCGTGACGATGGCGTAGATTTCAATGTTGATACCGTAGGTAGAGTGAACTCTTACGTAAATTAAACTCAACATGTCACACTGTAAGCCAATACACATCGGTGGGCGATGGAAGGGGGAAGGTGGAGTGGGTGGTGGAAGGGGGAGTGGGTGGTGGAAGGGATAAGGTGGAGTGGGTGGTTGGAGGAGAAGGTGGAGTGGGTGGTGGAAGGGGGAAGGTGGAGTGGGTGGTTGGAGGAGGAAGGTGGAGTGGGTGGTGGAAGGGGGAAGGTGGAGTGGGTGGTTTGAGGAAGAAGGTGGAGTGGGTGGTGGAAGGGGGAATGTGGGGTGGGTGGTGGAAGGGGGAAGTGAAGTGGGTGGTGGGAGGGGGAATGTGGGTTGGGCGGTGGAAGGTGGAGTGGGTGGTGGAAGGGGGGAAGTGGAGTGGGTGGTGGGAGGGGGAATGTGGGTTGGGTGGTGGAAGGGTGAAGGGGGAGTGGGTGGTGGAAGGGGGAAGGTGTAGTGGGTGGTTGGAGGGGGAATGTGGAGTGGGTGGTGGAAGGGGGAAGGTGGAGTGGGTGGTGTAAGGTGGAGTGGGTGGTGGAAGGGGGGAAGGTGGAGTGGGTGGGGGAAGGTGGGTGGAAGGGTTGTTCCCCAATCTTGAATTTTTCAATTAAAGACAATTGTTTTTTTCTTAACTAGCAACAAAGCCCGTCCAAGGACTGGAATATGTGTAGGGTGACCTGTGAAGATCATGGTAGGACATCACAACATTACTCACCCCCGTCAGTGCAGAGACCATACCTCCCCACCGCGTTCTGTCCAGAGACCATACCTTCCCTCCACTGCAGTTTGTCGAGAGACACGTCGTCTCTACCGGATATACATGTGTATCACGTCAAAAATACTATACATGATAGTTATAACAACATTACCCACCCCCGTCTCTCTAGATACCCTACCCCCCCCCACACCGTCAGTCCAGAGACCCTACATCCCCCCCCCTACACCGCGGTCTGTCCAGAGTTATAATAAATAACCCGTAAAAACAAAGTTTTTGACCACAAATCCCAACGCGCACCGCTCAAAATAAACTCTTGGGAAAAACTGCACCAAAAATAACTCGTTTTCAACGTCGTTCCAAATGTAAAATTTTTCTCCGCAAGTGATTGGCTGTAGGAGTTTGATGGACCAATCGCTATCGATGACCGCTCAGAAAATTGAAAATTGCCTATTATTTTATAGGATTACGACGGCGTGATAAAGGACACAGTCCATCAAGGTCATGCGAAATGTTCCCTTTACGATGTGCGGCCGCGCAGACATCTGACGACGTCGCGCAGCAGGTAAGATTTAACGCCTAGCAAATTTTGATATCTGTGTTTGTGGGATGTCCAATTATTGAAAAAACACGAATTTATTAATTTATTAATTTATTATTTTATTAATTTATTAATTTATTATTTATTTTGCACACGGAACAATGAACCTTAGAGGAAACATTGGTCATTGGAGATGAATGTCTTTTGGATGATACAAGACTATCTTGGTGGAGTTACTTTTGGATGATACAAGACTATCTTGGTGGAGTTACTTTTGGATGATACAAGACTATCTTGGTGGAGTTACTTTTGGATGATACAAGACTATCTTGGTGGAGTTACTTTTGGATGATACAAGACTATCTTGGTGGAGTTACTTTTGGATGATACAAGACTATCTTGGTGGAGTTACTTTTGGATGATACAAGACTATCTTGGTGGAGTTACTTTTGGATGATACAAGACTATCTTGGTGGAGTTACTTTTGGATGATACAAGACTATCTTGGTGGAGTTACTTTTGGATGATACAAGACTATCTTGGTGGAGTTACTTTTGGATGATACAAGACTATCTTGGTGGAGTTACTTTTGGATGATACAAGACTATCTTGGTGGAGTTACTTTTGGATGATACAAGACTATCTTGGTGGAGTTACTTTTGGATGATACAAGACTATCTTGGTGGAGTTACTTTTGGATGATACAAGACTATCTTGGTGGAGTTACTTTTGGATGATACAAGACTATCTTGGTGGAGTTACTTTTGGATGATACAAGACTATCTTGGTGGAGTTACTTTTGGATGATACAAGACTATCTTGGTGGAGTTACTTTTGGATGATACAAGACTATCTTGGTGGAGTTACTTTTGGATGATACAAGACTATCTTGGTGGAGTTACTTTTGGATGATACAAGACTATCTTGGTGGAGTTACTTTTGGATGATACAAGACTATCTTGGTGGAGTTACTTTTGGATGATACAAGACTATCTTGGTGGAGTTACTTTTGGATGATACAAGACTATCTTGGTGGAGTTACTTTTGGATGATACAAGACTATCTTGGTGGAGTTACTTTTGGATGATACAAGACTATCTTGGTGGAGTTACTTTTGGATGATACAAGACTATCTTGGTGGAGTTACTTTTGGATGATACAAGACTATCTTGGTGGAGTTACTTTTGGATGATACAAGACTATCTTGGTGGAGTTACTTTTGGATGATACAAGACTATCTTGGTGGAGTTACTTTTGGATGATACAAGACTATCTTGGTGGAGTTACTTTTGGATGATACAAGACTATCTTGGTGGAGTTACTTTTGGATGATACAAGACTATCTTGGTGGAGTTACTTTTGGATGATACAAGACTATCTTGGTGGAGTTACTTTTGGATGATACAAGACTATCTTGGTGGAGTTACTTTTGGATGATACAAGACTATCTTGGTGGAGTTACTTTTGGATGATACAAGACTATCTTGGTGGAGTTACTTTTGGATGATACAAGACTATCTTGGTGGAGTTACTTTTGGATGATACAAGACTATCTTGGTGGAGTTACTTTTGGATGATACAAGACTATCTTGGTGGAGTTACTTTTGGATGATACAAGACTATCTTGGTGGAGTTACTTTTGGATGATACAAGACTATCTTGGTGGAGTTACTTTTGGATGATACAAGACTATCTTGGTGGAGTTACTTTTGGATGATACAAGACTATCTTGGTGGAGTTACTTTTGGATGATACAAGACTATCTTGGTGGAGTTACTTTTGGATGATACAAGACTATCTTGGTGGAGTTACTTTTGGATGATACAAGACTATCTTGGTGGAGTTACTTTTGGATGATACAAGACTATCTTGGTGGAGTTACTTTTGGATGATACAAGACTATCTTGGTGGAGTTACTTTTGGATGATACAAGACTATCTTGGTGGAGTTACTTTTGGATGATACAAGACTATCTTGGTGGAGTTACTTTTGGATGATACAAGACTATCTTGGTGGAGTTACTTTTGGATGATACAAGACTATCTTGGTGGAGTTACTTTTGGATGATACAAGACTATCTTGGTGGAGTTACTTTTGGATGATACAAGACTATCTTGGTGGAGTTACTTTTGGATGATACAAGACTATCTTGGTGGAGTTACTTTTGGATGATACAAGACTATCTTGGTGGAGTTACTTTTGGATGATACAAGACTATCTTGGTGGAGTTACTTTTGGATGATACAAGACTATCTTGGTGGAGTTACTTTTGGATGATACAAGACTATCTTGGTGGAGTTACTTTTGGATGATACAAGACTATCTTGGTGGAGTTACTTTTGGATGATACAAGACTATCTTGGTGGAGTTACTTTTGGATGATACAAGACTATCTTGGTGGAGTTACTTTTGGATGATACAAGACTATCTTGGTGGAGTTACTTTTGGATGATACAAGACTATCTTGGTGGATTTACTTTTGGATGATGCAAGACTATCTTGGTGGAGTTACTTTTGGATGATAAAAGACAATATTGGGGGAGTTACTTTTGGATGATAAAAGACAATATTGGGGGAGTTACTTTTGGATGATAAAAGACTATCGTGGTGGAGTTACTTTTGGGATGATACAAGACGATCTTGGCTGAAATGCCTATGGATGGGACAGGACTGTCTAAGTATAGAGCTGTGTATTGATGGACGATGGCTGTGTATTGATGGGCGATGGCTGTGTATTGATGGGCGATGGCTGTGTATTGATGGGCGATGGCTGTGTATTGATGGGCGATGGCTGTGTATTGATGGGCGATGGTTGTGTATTGATGGGCGATGGCTGTGTATTGATGGGCGATGGCTGTGTATTGATGGGCGATGGCTGTGTATTAATGGGCGATGGCTGTGTATTAATGGGCGATGGATGTCTCGGTTGAGCTGTGTATTGATGGGCGATTGTTGTATTGGTAGAGCTGTGTATTGATGGGCGATAGCTGTCTTGGTAGAGCTGTGTATTGATGGGCGATGGTACTGTGTAGTTTGTGAGTTTGAACGGGAAAGCCCCACTGAGCCATTCGGCTAGACGGCTCATCCGTAGACTTAACAAGAAACAACAAACTTTGAAGCTGCTACAGAACTTGCCCTAATACTGCATTTATAAGGGCATTCATATGCAGTATTTAATTTTAATCCTGTATTTTATAACTTTCCCCTAAAGGAGAAAAATGGGATGGGGGGTATTTCTCCTAAAAGATATATACTTTTCAAAATTATTATCCTGATTCTTGAAAAATGCTGCATGAACCGATGCATACATAAATTGTATATGCTAATCAGCCTAGAAGTTTGTAGGGAAAATTTATTTCTGACTCTGTCGAATTGTCTCTAGTCATTCAATGAAATATGTGACCTAACAATGACGCCAAAAATGTATAAATTAAAGTTACTGACAAGACCTCCATTGAACTAACAAACTTCCATAAACCGTGAATGTCATGCGTGCTC
This sequence comes from Ampullaceana balthica, assembly GCA_944989445.1. NCBI lineage: Eukaryota > Metazoa > Mollusca > Gastropoda > Lymnaeidae > Ampullaceana > Ampullaceana balthica. The sequence goes on along the minus strand of CALYLW010000516.1, from coordinate 436,666 downwards.
ACTTTGTGCTGATAATTTTATGTTGTACACGTATTATTATTTTCAATCTTAATCATTTCTTCAGCAGATATCGATAAAATATTGATTATATCGTTTCACAACGAATGTTTAACTGCACTGTCGGGTATCGATTCTAATATTTACGCGCGTAATGCGATCCGATTATCCTGGTATTTGATAGTTCATTTGCCGTTGCCAGTCTATCACTAACCTTCAAGTCTCCCCCTCTCCCCGTGTCTAGTTATGTACCTCAAGCAATGAGAAGGTGATCAATAAAAACTATTTTATCTAGCTTTGTCTGCGGCGCGCGCCAACTTGAACTGAGGGGAAAATATTAAGGATACGACTAATCAAGTGAGAAAGCACTGGCGCGGTCAGTGGTGACCAGCTTGAAACATCCAGATATTGGATTCCACCGTCTGATGGTACTGCTAGGCTGGATTATCGTAGGGGCTGTGTTTGGAATGAGATATTAAGGGCTGCTTGTGTTGTTAGAATGTGGGGGCTTGAAATGAAAGAATGGCTATTTGGGATGTTAGACTGGAGGTTTGGGATGTTAGACTGGAGGTTTGGGATGTTAGACTGGAGGTTTGGGATGTTAGACTGGAGGTTTGGGATGTTAGACTGGAGGTTTGGGATGTTAGACTGGAGGTTTGGGATGTTAGACTGGAGGTTTGGGATGTTAGACTGGAGGTTTGGGATGTTAGACTGGAGGTTTGGGATGTTAGACTGGAGGTTTGGGATGTTAGACTGGAGGTTTGGGATGTTAGACTGGGGGTTTGGGATGTTAGACTGGAGGTTTGGGATGTTAGACTGGAGGTTTGGGATGTTAGAATGGGGGTTTGGGATGATAGAATGGGGGTTAAGGATGTTAGAATCGAGATTTGGGATGTTATACTGGAGGTTTGGGATGTTAGAATGGGGGTTTGGGATGATAGAATGGGGGTTAAGGATGTTAGAATCGAGATTTGGGATGTTATACTGGAGGTTTGGGATGTTAGAATGGGGGTTTGGGATGATAGAATGGGGGTTAAGGATGTTAGAATCGAGATTTGGGATGTTATACTGGAGGTTTGGGATGTTAGAATGGGGGTTTGGGATGATAGAATGGGGGTTTAGGATGTTAGAATCGAGATTTGGGATGTTATACTGGAGGTTTGGGATGTTAGAATGGGGGTTTGGGATGTTAGAATGCAGGTTTGGAATGGGGGTTTGGGATGTTAGACTGGAGGTTTGGGATGTTAGAATGGGGGTTTGGGATGATAGAATGGGGGTTTAGGATGTTAGAATCGAGATTTGGGATGTTATACTGGAGGTTTGGGATGTTAGAATGGGGGTTTGGGATGTTAGAATGCAGGTTTGGAATGGGGGTTTGGGATGTTAGACTGGAGGTTTGGGATGTTAGAATGGGGGTTTGGGATGTTAGACTGGAGGTTTGGGATGTTAGAAACGAGATTTGGGATGTTAGAATGTTTACATAGACATATAGTCGTTACATAGACATAGAGTCATTATATACACATATAGTCATTATATAGACAGAGTAGTTACATAGACATAGAGTCGTTACATAGACATAGAGTCGTTACATAAACAGAGAGTCATTACATAGAAATAGAGTTGTTACATAGACATATAGTCACTACATAGACATAGAGTTGTTACATAGACATAGAGTCATTACATAGACATAGAGTCATGACATAGCCATGCCATTTAATGGCATCCAAGGCGCGATACTGATGGTCAAGTCTGCTGTAGGTCACAAAGTAGCATGGGGCAGGATGAGGGGGGGGGGTCTAGTTTATACAATAACAGAAGGGTGTGAGTGGAAATGTTGCTGGTACCCGCACTCGCTGACTGGCATCAGATAAGATTACCTCTGACCCCGGATGGCATTAATAGAATGGCCGGGCAGATTACAGGAGGATTATTTAGTACAAAAATCTTGCACTTCGCCCTCAACATTATAGAGATTTTCTTTGTATTTTTTTCAGATGAAACTTTTTTAAAATCAATTTTTCATTTGTATCTTTTTAAATTAAAAAATTCAACACTAAAGTTGATAAAAATAAATCTAACACACATTGATTTGGTACAGACGCTTAGAAATCCAAAATATATTCTTGTAGTCTTGTGGTTTTTATTTTAGTTTTATTCATTTTATTTTGGTTATTGAACATGTAAGCGATGTCTGCCAGTTACGACGTAAAATATTTAGTTAAAATTTCAATGATGTGGACTTTTTTTGTTGTTCAAATCCCCGTTGGGCACCGGTGTTCTACAAATAACCTTCCGCCATTTTGTGAATGTTAGGTGCGTTATCTGAGACAGGTCCAAGATAAGAACTTGATAAGTGGCAACATTTATTAGTAAACTTTGAGGCAAGAAAACCTCCAGCTGTAAGGGCTAACACACCCTGACCAGGTTGTACACACGAATTCGCACACAAGAATCTGTGTGCTCTTTGGTGTACACAAAATCTTGGTCGGATAAAGTTAAATACATTCCATAAGAATTGCCCCATTACTTGGACCCATGCGGTAAAATACAAGATATAAAAGATGCCCTATTTCTTGGACCCAGGCGGTAAAGGGCATGTTTTAAAACATACCTAATTACATGGTTCAATACGGAAAAGAAGATGTTATAAAACACCCCATAATTGGACCCATACTGTAGTAAATGTGCGTGGTTATAAAACACCCCATAATTGGACCCATACTGTAGTAAATGTGCTATGTTATAAAACACCCCCATAATTGGACCAATACTGTAGTAGATGTGCTATGTTATAAAACACCCCCATAATTGGACCCATACTGTAGTAAATGTGCTATGTTATAAAACACCCCCATAATTGGACCCATACTGTAGTAAATGTGCGTGGTTATAAAACACCCCCATAATTGGACCCATACTGTAGTAAATGTGCTATGTTATAAAACACCGCCATAATTGGACCCATACTGTAGTAAATGTGCTATGAATCACGACCCAATCCATGGACTAATGCAGTGAGCCAAAGACTAAAATTTAAAACAACTACAAAATGTGGCTACTTTTTTAGCCAATTATTTTACATGTGATGTAACCCCCTCCCCATTTTTTCCTTAACTACTTTCTTATTCCATTAACTCGCCGAGGCTCAAGAATCCTTCCAGCGACTAATTTAAGTAGACCACGTGATCACACAACTCCCTTTTATGACGTGTCGCAGTTTTCGGGGCTTTTTGTGAGAGCAACAGGATTTGAAGGATTTCATTAGGATGAGCTATACCTCTAGCACACACACATCGTGTAAGATCACATCAGAGGCCTGTAGTATTCTATAGACACAGCCCCCCCCCCATCTCCCGAAACCCATAAACACAAACCAGGTCAAATCGTCTTGTAAGATTATTTCATATCTGCAGGTTTAATAAATAGTCTAGTAGTCTATGGAGCAGACAAAATATTCACGTGGTTCAGTCATAGGCAAACGAAGCAAGATGTCATGGTAGATAACTGAGACTGGCGAAGATGTCATGGTAGATAACTGAGACTGGCGAAGATGTCATGGTAGATAACTGAGACTGGCGAAGATGTCATGGTAGATAACTGAGACTGGCGAAGATGTCATGGTAGATAACTGAGACTGGCGAAGATGTCATGGTAGATAACTGAGACTGGCGAAGATGTCATGGTAGATAACTGAGACTGGCGAAGATGTCATGGTAGATAACTGAGACTGGCGAAGATGTCATGGTAGATAACTGAGACTGGCGAAGATGTCATGGTAGATAACTGAGACTGGCGAAGATGTCATGGTAGATAACTGAGACTGGCGAAGATGTCATGGTAGATAACTGAGACTGGCGAAGATGTCATGGTAGATAACTGAGACTGGCGAAGATGTCATGGTAGATAACTGAGACTGGCGAAGATGTCATGGTAGATAACTGAGACTGGCGAAGATGTCATGGTAGATAACTGAGACTGGCGAAGATGTCATGGTAGATAACTGAGACTGGCGAAGATGTCATGGTAGATAACTGAGACTGGCGAAGATGTCATGGTAGATAACTGAGACTGGCGAAGATGTCATGGTAGATAACTGAGACTGGCGAAGATGTCATGGTAGATAACTGAGACTGGCGAAGATGTCATGGTAGATAACTGAGACTGGCGAAGATGTCATGGTAGATAACTGAGACTGGCGAAGATGTCATGGTAGATAACTGAGACTGGCGAAGATGTCATGGTAGATAACTGAGACTGGCGAAGATGTCATGGTAGATAACTGAGACTGGCGAAGATGTCATGGTAGATAACTGAGACTGGCGAAGATGTCATGGTAGATAACTGAGACTGGCGAAGATGTCATGGTAGATAACTGAGACTGGCGAAGATGTCATGGTAGATAACTGAGACTGGCGAAGATGTCATGGTAGATAACTGAGACTGGCGAAGATGTCATGGTAGATAACTGAGACTGGCGAAGATGTCATGGTAGATAACTGAGACTGGCGAAGATGTCATGGTAGATAACTGAGACTGGCGAAGATGTCATGGTAGATAACTGAGACTGGCGAAGATGTCATGGTAGATAACTGAGACTGGCGAAGATGTCATGGTAGATAACTGAGACTGGCGAAGATGTCATGGTAGATAACTGAGACTGGCGAAGATGTCATGGTAGATAACTGAGACTGGCGAAGATGTCATGGTAGATAACTGAGACTGGCGAAGATGTCATGGTAGATAACTGAGACTGGCGAAGATGTCATGGTAGATAACTGAGACTGGCGAAGATGTCATGGTAGATAACTGAGACTGGCGAAGATGTCATGGTAGATAACTGAGACTGGCGAAGATGTCATGGTAGATAACTGAGACTGGCGAAGATGTCATGGTAGATAACTGAGACTGGCGAAGATGTCATGGTAGATAACTGAGACTGGCGAAGATGTCATGGTAGATAACTGAGACTGGCGAAGATGTCATGGTAGATAACTGAGACTGGCGAAGATGTCATGGTAGATAACTGAGACTGGCGAAGATGTCATGGTAGATAACTGAGACTGGCGAAGATGTCATGGTAGATAACTGAGACTGGCGAAGATGTCGTGGTAGATAACTGAGACTGGCGAAGATGTCATGGTAGATAACTGAGACTGGCGAAGATGTCATGGTAGATAACTGAGAATGGCGAAGATGTCGTGGTAGATACCTGAGACTGGCGAAGATGTCATGGTAGATAACTGAGACTGGCGAAGATGTCATGGTAGATAACTGAGACTGGCGAAGATGTCATGGTAGATAACTGAGACTGGCGAAGATGTCATGGTAGATAACTGAGACTGGCGAAGATGTCATGGTAGATAACTGAGACTGGCGAAGATGTCATGGTAGATAACTGAGAATGGCGAAGATGTCGTGGTAGATAACTGAGAATGGCGAAGATGTCATGGTAGATAACTGAGACTGGCGAAGATGTCGTGGTAGATAACTGAGAATGTCGAAGATGTCATGGTAGATAACTGAGACTGGCGAAGATGTCATGGTAGATAACTGAGAATGGCGAAGATGTCGTGGTAGATAACTGAGAATGGCGAAGATGTCATGGTAGATAACTGAGAATGGCGAAGATGTCATGGTAGATAACTGAGACTGGCGAAGATGTCGTGGTAGATAACTGAGAATGTCGAAGATGTCATGGTAGATAACTGAGACTGGCGAAGATGTCTTGGTAGATAACTGAGAATGGCGAAGATGTCGTGGTAGATAACTGAGAATGGCGAAGATATCATGGTAGATAACTGAGAATGGCGAAGATGTCATGGTAGATAACTGAGACTGGCGAAGATGTCATGGTAGATAACTGAGAATGGCGAAGATGTCGTGGTAGATAACTGAGAATGGCGAAGATATCGTGGTAGATAACTGAGAATGCGAAGATGTCGTGGTAGATAACTGAGACTGGCGAAGATGTCATGGTAGATAACTGAGAATGGCGAAGATGTCGTGGTAGATACCTGAGAATGGCGAAGATGTCGTGGTAGATAACTGAGACTGGCGAAGATGTCATGGTAGATAACTGAGACTGGCGAAGATGTCATGGTAGATAACTGAGACTGGCGAAGATGTCATGGTAGATAACTGAGACTGGCGAAGATGTCATGGTAGATAACTGAGACTGGCGAAGATGTCATGGTAGATAACTGAGACTGGCGAAGATGTCATGGTAGATAACTGAGACTGGCGAAGATGTCATGGTAGATAACTGAGACTGGCGAAGATGTCGTGGTAGATAACTGAGAATGGCGAAGATGTCATGGTAGATACCTGAGAATGGCGAAGATGTCGTGGTAGATACCTGAGACTGGCGAAGATGTCGTGGTAGATAACTGAGACTGGCGAAGATGTCATGGTAGATAACTGAGACTGGCGAAGATGTCATGGTAGATAACTGAGACTGGCGAAGATGTCATGGTAGATAACTGAGACTGGCGAAGATGTCATGGTAGATAACTGAGACTGGCGAAGATGTCATGGTAGATAACTGAGACTGGCGAAGATGTCATGGTAGATAACTGAGACTGGCGAAGATGTCATGGTAGATAACTGAGACTGGCGAAGATGTCATGGTAGATAACTGAGACTGGCGAAGATGTCATGGTAGATAACTGAGACTGGCGAAGATGTCATGGTAGATAACTGAGACTGGCGAAGATGTCATGGTAGATAACTGAGACTGGCGAAGATGTCATGGTAGATAACTGAGAATGGCGAAGATGTCATGGTAGATAACTGAGACTGGCGAAGATGTCATGGTAGATAACTGAGACTGGCGAAGATGTCATGGTAGATAACTGAGACTGGCGAAGATGTCATGGTAGATAACTGAGACTGGCGAAGATGTCATGGTAGATAACTGAGACTGGCGAAGATGTCATGGTAGATAACTGAGACTGGCGAAGATGTCATGGTAGATAACTGAGACTGGCGAAGATGTCATGGTAGATAACTGAGACTGGCGAAGATGTCATGGTAGATAACTGAGACTGGCGAAGATGTCATGGTAGATAACTGAGACTGGCGAAGATGTCATGGTAGATAACTGAGACTGGCGAAGATGTCATGGTAGATAACTGAGACTGGCGAAGATGTCATGGTAGATAACTGAGACTGGCGAAGATGTCATGGTAGATAACTGAGACTGGCGAAGATGTCATGGTAGATAACTGAGACTGGCGAAGATGTCATGGTAGATAACTGAGACTGGCGAAGATGTCATGGTAGATAACTGAGACTGGCGAAGATGTCATGGTAGATAACTGAGACTGGCGAAGATGTCATGGTAGATAACTGAGACTGGCGAAGATGTCATGGTAGATAACTGAGACTGGCGAAGATGTCATGGTAGATAACTGAGACTGGCGAAGATGTCATGGTAGATAACTGAGACTGGCGAAGATGTCATGGTAGATAACTGAGACTGGCGAAGTCATGTAGATAACTGAGACTGGCGAAGATGTCGTGGTAGATAACTGAGACTGGCGAAGATGTCATGGTAGATAACTGAGACTGGCGAAGATGTCATGGTAGATAACTGAGACTGGCGAAGATGTCATGGTAGATAACTGAGACTGGCGAAGATGTCATGGTAGATAACTGAGACTGGCGAAGATGTCATGGTAGATAACTGAGACTGGCGAAGATGTCATGGTAGATAACTGAGACTGGCGAAGATGTCATGGTAGATAACTGAGACTGGCGAAGATGTCATGGTAGATAACTGAGACTGGCGAAGATGTCATGGTAGATAACTGAGACTGGCGAAGATGTCATGGTAGATAACTGAGACTGGCGAAGATGTCATGGTAGATAACTGAGACTGGCGAAGATGTCATGGTAGATAACTGAGACTGGCGAAGATGTCATGGTAGATAACTGAGACTGGCGAAGATGTCATGGTAGATAACTGAGAATGGCGAAGATGTCGTGGTAGATAACTGAGAATGGCGAAGATGTCATGGTAGATAACTGAGACTGGCGAAGATGTCATGGTAGATAACTGAGACTGGCGAAGATGTCGTGGTAGATAACTGAGAATGGCGAAGATGTCATGGTAGATAACTGAGACTGGCGAAGATGTCATGGTAGATAACTGAGAATGGCGAAGATGTCGTGGTAGATAACTGAGACTGGCGAAGATGTCATGGTAGATAACTGAGAATGGCGAAGATGTCATGGTAGATAACTGAGACTGGCGAAGATGTCATGGTAGATAACTGAGAATGGCGAAGATGTCATGGTAGATAACTGAGAATGGCGAAGATGTCGTGGTAGATAACTGAGAATGGCGAAGATGTCGTGGTAGATAACTGAGACTGGCGAAGATGTCATGGTAGATAACTGAGAATGGCGAAGATGTCGTGGTAGATAACTGAGAATGGCGAAGATGTCGTGGTAGATAACTGAGAATGGCGAAGATGTCGTGGTAGATAACTGAGACTGGCGAAGATGTCATGGTAGATAACTGAGACTGGCGAAGATGTCATGGTAGATAACTGAGACTGGCGAAGATGTCATGGTAGATAACTGAGACTGGCGAAGATGTCATGGTAGATAACTGAGACTGGCGAAGATGTCATGGTAGATAACTGAGACTGGCGAAGATGTCATGGTAGATAACTGAGACTGGCGAAGATGTCATGGTAGATAACTGAGAATGGCGAAGATGTCATGGTAGATAACTGAGAATGGCGAAGATGTCATGGTAGATAACTGAGACTGGCGAAGATGTCATGGTAGATAACTGAGACTGGCGAAGATGTCATGGTAGATAACTGAGACTGGCGAAGATGTCATGGTAGATAACTGAGACTGGCGAAGATGTCATGGTAGATAACTGAGAATGGCGAAGATGTCGTGGTAGATAACTGAGAATGGCGAAGATGTCATGGTAGATAACTGAGACTGGCGAAGATGTCATGGTAGATAACTGAGAATGGCGAAGATGTCGTGGTAGATAACTGAGACTGGCGAAGATGTCATGGTAGATAACTGAGACTGGCGAAGATGTCATGGTAGATAACTGAGACTGGCGAAGATGTCATGGTAGATAACTGAGACTGGCGAAGATGTCATGGTAGATAACTGAGACTGGCGAAGATGTCATGGTAGATAACTGAGACTGGCGAAGATGTCATGGTAGATAACTGAGACTGGCGAAGATGTCATGGTAGATAACTGAGACTGGCGAAGATGTCATGGTAGATAACTGAGACTGGCGAAGATGTCATGGTAGATAACTGAGACTGGCGAAGATGTCATGGTAGATAACTGAGACTGGCGAAGATGTCATGGTAGATAACTGAGACTGGCGAAGATGTCATGGTAGATAACTGAGACTGGCGAAGATGTCATGGTAGATAACTGAGACTGGCGAAGATGTCATGGTAGATAACTGAGACTGGCGAAGATGTCATGGTAGATAACTGAGACTGGCGAAGATGTCATGGTAGATAACTGAGACTGGCGAAGATGTCATGGTAGATAACTGAGACTGGCGAAGATGTCATGGTAGATAACTGAGACTGGCGAAGATGTCATGGTAGATAACTGAGACTGGCGAAGATGTCATGGTAGATAACTGAGACTGGCGAAGATGTCATGGTAGATAACTGAGACTGGCGAAGATGTCATGGTAGATAACTGAGACTGGCGAAGATGTCATGGTAGATAACTGAGACTGGCGAAGATGTCATGGTAGATAACTGAGACTGGCGAAGATGTCATGGTAGATAACTGAGAATGGCGAAGATGTCATGGTAGATAACTGAGACTGGCGAAGATGTCATGGTAGATAACTGAGAATGGCGAAGATGTCGTGGTAGATAACTGAGACTGGCGAAGATGTCTGGTAGATAACTGAGACTGGCGAAGATGTCATGGTAGATAACTGAGACTGGCGAAGATGTCATGGTAGATAACTGAGAATGGCGAAGATGTCATGGTAGATAACTGAGACTGGCGAAGATGTCATGGTAGATAACTGAGACTGGCGAAGATGTCATGGTAGATAACTGAGACTGGCGAAGATGTCATGGTAGATAACTGAGACTGGCGAAGATGTCATGGTAGATAACTGAGACTGGCGAAGATGTCATGGTAGATAACTGAGACTGGCGAAGATGTCGTGGTAGATAACTGAGACTGGCGAAGATGTCGTGGTAGATAACTGAGAATGGCGAAGATGTCATGGTAGATAACTGAGACTGGCGAAGATGTCATGGTAGATAACTGAGAATGGCGAAGATGTCGTGGTAGATAACTGAGAATGGCGAAGATGTCGTGGTAGATAACTGAGAATGGCGAAGATGTCATGGTAGATAACTGAGAATGGCGAAGATGTCATGGTAGATAACTGAGACTGGCGAAGATGTCATGGTAGATAACTGAGACTGGCGAAGATGTCGTGGTAGATAACTGAGACTGGCGAAGATGTCGTGGTAGATAACTGAGACTGGCGAAGATGTCATGGTAGATAACTGAGACTGGCGAAGATGTCATGGTAGATAACTGAGACTGGCGAAGATGTCATGGTAGATAACTGAGACTGGCGAAGATGTCATGGTAGATAACTGAGACTGGCGAAGATGTCATGGTAGATAACTGAGACTGGCGAAGATGTCATGGTAGATAACTGAGACTGGCGAAGATGTCATGGTAGATAACTGAGACTGGCGAAGATGTCATGGTAGATAACTGAGACTGGCGAAGATGTCATGGTAGATAACTGAGACTGGCGAAGATGTCATGGTAGATAACTGAGACTGGCGAAGATGTCATGGTAGATAACTGAGAATGGCGAAGATGTCGTGGTAGATAACTGAGAATGTCGAAGATGTCATGGTAGATAACTGAGAATGGCGAAGATGTCGTGGTAGATAACTGAGACTGGCGAAGATGTCGTGGTAGATAACTGAGACTGGCGAAGATGTCATGGTAGATAACTGAGACTGGCGAAGATGTCATGGTAGATAACTGAGACTGGCGAAGATGTCATGGTAGATAACTGAGACTGGCGAAGATGTCATGGTAGATAACTGAGACTGGCGAAGATGTCATGGTAGATAACTGAGACTGGCGAAGATGTCATGGTAGATAACTGAGACTGGCGAAGATGTCATGGTAGATAACTGAGACTGGCGAAGATGTCATGGTAGATAACTGAGAATGGCGAAGATGTCATGGTAGATAACTGAGAATGGCGAAGATGTCATGGTAGATAACTGAGACTGGCGAAGATGTCATGGTAGATAACTGAGACTGGCGAAGATGTCATGGTAGATAACTGAGACTGGCGAAGATGTCATGGTAGATAACTGAGACTGGCGAAGATGTCATGGTAGATAACTGAGACTGGCGAAGATGTCATGGTAGATAACTGAGACTGGCGAAGATGTCATGGTAGATAACTGAGACTGGCGAAGATGTCATGGTAGATAACTGAGACTGGCGAAGATGTCATGGTAGATAACTGAGACTGGCGAAGATGTCATGGTAGATAACTGAGACTGGCGAAGATGTCATGGTAGATAACTGAGACTGGCGAAGATGTCATGGTAGATAACTGAGACTGGCGAAGATGTCATGGTAGATAACTGAGACTGGCGAAGATGTCATGGTAGATAACTGAGACTGGCGAAGATGTCATGGTAGATAACTGAGACTGGCGAAGATGTCATGGTAGATAACTGAGACTGGCGAAGATGTCATGGTAGATAACTGAGACTGGCGAAGATGTCATGGTAGATAACTGAGACTGGCGAAGATGTCATGGTAGATAACTGAGACTGGCGAAGATGTCATGGTAGATAACTGAGACTGGCGAAGATGTCATGGTAGATAACTGAGACTGGCGAAGATGTCATGGTAGATAACTGAGACTGGCGAAGATGTCATGGTAGATAACTGAGACTGGCGAAGATGTCATGGTAGATAACTGAGACTGGCGAAGATGTCATGGTAGATAACTGAGACTGGCGAAGATGTCATGGTAGATAACTGAGACTGGCGAAGATGTCATGGTAGATAACTGAGATGGCGAAGATGTCGTGGTAGATAACTGAGAATGTCGAAGATGTCATGGTAGATACTGAGAATGGCGAAGATGTCGTGGTAGATACCTGAGACTGGCGAAGATGTCGTGGTAGATAACTGAGACTGGCGAAGATGTCATGGTAGATAACTGAGACTGGCGAAGATGTCATGGTAGATAACTGAGACTGGCGAAGATGTCATGGTAGATAACTGAGACTGGCGAAGATGTCATGGTAGATAACTGAGACTGGCGAAGATGTCATGGTAGATAACTGAGACTGGCGAAGATGTCATGGTAGATAACTGAGACTGGCGAAGATGTCATGGTAGATAACTGAGACTGGCGAAGATGTCATGGTAGATAACTGAGACTGGCGAAGATGTCATGGTAGATAACTGAGAATGGCGAAGATGTCGTGGTAGATAACTGAGAATGTCGAAGATGTCATGGTAGATAACTGAGACTGGCGAAGATGTCATGGTAGATAACTGAGAATGGCGAAGATGTCGTGGTAGATAACTGAGAATGGCGAAGATATCGTGGTAGATAACTGAGAATGTCGAAGATGTCATGGTAGATACCTGAGAATGGCGAAGATGTCATGGTAGATAACTGAGACTGGCGAAGATGTCATGGTAGATAACTGAGACTGGCGAAGATGTCGTGGTAGATAACTGAGACTGGCGAAGATGTCGTGGTAGATAACTGAGACTGGCGAAGATGTCATGGTAGATAACTGAGACTGGCGAAGATGTCATGGTAGATAACTGAGACTGGCGAAGATGTCATGGTAGATAACTGAGACTGGCGAAGATGTCATGGTAGATAACTGAGACTGGCGAAGATGTCATGGTAGATAACTGAGACTGGCGAAGATGTCATGGTAGATAACTGAGAATGGCGAAGATGTCGTGGTAGATAACTGAGAATGTCGAAGATGTCGTGGTAGATACCTGAGAATGGCGAAGATGTCGTGGTAGATACCTGAGACTGGCGAAGATGTCGTGGTAGATAACTGAGACTGGCGAAGATGTCATGGTAGATAACTGAGACTGGCGAAGATGTCATGGTAGATAACTGAGACTGGCGAAGATGTCATGGTAGATAACTGAGACTGGCGAAGATGTCATGGTAGATAACTGAGACTGGCGAAGATGTCATGGTAGATAACTGAGACTGGCGAAGATGTCATGGTAGATAACTGAGACTGGCGAAGATGTCATGGTAGATAACTGAGACTGGCGAAGATGTCATGGTAGATAACTGAGAATGGCGAAGATGTCGTGGTAGATAACTGAGAATGTCGAAGATGTCATGGTAGATAACTGAGACTGGCGAAGATGTCATGGTATATAACTGAGAATGGCGAAGATGTCGTGGTAGATAACTGAGAATGGCGAAGATGTCATGGTAGATAACTGAGACTGGCGAAGATGTCATGGTAGATACCTGAGAATGGCGAAGATGTCGTGGTAGATACCTGAGACTGGCGAAGATGTCGTGGTAGATAACTGAGACTGGCGAAGATGTCATGGTAGATAACTGAGACTGGCGAAGATGTCATGGTAGATAACTGAGACTGGCGAAGATGTCATGGTAGATAACTGAGACTGGCGAAGATGTCATGGTAGATAACTGAGACTGGCGAAGATGTCATGGTAGATAACTGAGACTGGCGAAGATGTCATGGTAGATAACTGAGACTGGCGAAGATGTCATGGTAGATAACTGAGACTGGCGAAGATGTCATGGTAGATAACTGAGACTGGCGAAGATGTCATGGTAGATAACTGAGACTGGCGAAGATGTCATGGTAGATAACTGAGACTGGCGAAGATGTCATGGTAGATAATTGAGACTGGCGAAGATGTCCTGGTAGATAACTGAGAATGTCGAAGATGTCATGGTAGATAACTGAGACTGGCGAAGATGTCATGGTAGATAACTGAGACTGGCGAAGATGTCATGGTAGATAACTGAGACTGGCGAAGATGTCCTGGTAGATAACTGAGAATGGCGAAGATGTCATGGTAGATAACTGAGACTGGCGAAGATGTCATGGTAGATACCTGAGACTGGCGAAGATGTCATGGTAGATAACTGAGACTGGCGAAGATGTCATGGTAGATAACTGAGACTGGCGAAGATGTCGTGGTAGATAACTGAGACTGGCGAAGATGTCATGGTAGATAACTGAGACTGGCGAAGATGTCATGGTAGATAACTGAGACTGGCGAAGATGTCGTGGTAGATAACTGAGAATGGCGAAGATGTCGTGGTAGATAACTGAGAATGTCGAAGATGTCATGGTAGATACCTGAGAATGGCGAAGATGTCGTGGTAGATACCTGAGACTGGTGAAGATGTCGTGGTAGATAACTGAGACTGGCGAAGATGTCATGGTAGATAACTGAGACTGGCGAAGATGTCATGGTAGATAACTGAGACTGGCGAAGATGTCATTGTAGATAACTGAGACTGGCGAAGATGTCATGGTAGATAACTGAGACTGGCGAAGATGTCATGGTAGATAACTGAGACTGGCGAAGATGTCATGGTAGATAACTGAGACTGGCGAAGATGTCATGGTAGATAACTGAGACTGGCGAAGATGTCGTGGTAGATAACTGAGACTGGCGAAGATGTCATGGTAGATAACTGAGACTGACGAAGATGTCATGGTAGATAACTGAGACTGGCGAAGATGTCATGGTAGATAACTGAGACTGGCGAAGATGTCATGGTAGATAACTGAGACTGGCGAAGATGTCATGGTAGATAACTGAGACTGGCGAAGATGTCATGGTAGATAACTGAGAATGGCGAAGATGTCGTGGTAGATAACTGAGAATGTCGAAGATGTCATGGTAGATAACTGAGACTGGCGAAGATGTCATGGTAGATAACTGAGACTGGCGAAGATATCATGGTCGATAACTGAGACTGGCGAAGATGTCATGGTAGATAACTGAGAATGGCGAAGATGTCGTGGTAGATAACTGAGAATGTCGAAGATGTCATGGTAGATACCTGAGAATGGCGAAGATGTCGTGGTAGATACCTGAGACTGGCGAAGATGTCGTGGTAGATAACTGAGACTGGCGAAGATGTCATGGTAGATAACTGAGACTGGCGAAGATGTCATGGTAGATAACTGAGACTGGCGAAGATGTCATGGTAGATAACTGAGACTGGCGAAGATGTCATGGTAGATAACTGAGACTGGCGAAGATGTCATGGTAGATAACTGAGACTGGCGAAGATGTCATGGTAGATAACTGAGAATGGCGAAGATGTCGTGGTAGATAACTGAGACTGGCGAAGATGTCGTGGTAGATAACTGAGACTGGCGAAGATGTCATGGTAGATACCTGAGACTGGCGAAGATTAACTCTCATCTACCTACTAGCAAATCACATGTCTCTCAATGTTACTGCGACTTTATACATGATGCAAGCTTTATGTTCTTACAACAACACGAACAAACAAAAAAGAAAATAGAAAGGGGAAAAATGGGGGAGGCGGGCACACATGCAAATTTACATCCCGATTTCCATTCTTAAAAAATAAAAACAAAAAACATTTGGGACCTTCCATAAATGACGTCACGCGATTTTGGACGATTTTTACCCCCCCCCCTTTGTCGCACAAACTTAGACCCCCCTCCAATATGATGTCACAAAGCTATACCCCCCCCCCTAAAAGCAAGCGTATTTTCTATTTGAAAAGTACCATGTTGCAACTTACTTTTTTGTCATTTCAGTATGTATTTAGTGTAAGGCTGCACTCTAATATCGTAACACGCGTGAAGCCAATGTAAAACGTCATTGAATAAATTGAAAGCAATCAAATCGTTAAGTGGAACTTTTATTTAAAGTAGCGCGTTTTGATTTGACATCACATTTCATAAACACCCCCTCCCCCTAGTCACAAAGGAGTGACAAGCCGGCGACCCCTTTAGGCCTCAATTTCAGTTACAAATCCCAAGTTATTCAATAGATTTTTAAGAAACCATACCATGACTTGTTCAGGTGACGGTGATGAGTGATTCAGTACCATGTGGTCAACGGGTCATAGTTAAAGAACTGTACATTTGAGGGACAGCCCGCTAGAGGAGCGATTGTTGGAGTAAGGCTAGGTTACTTTAACGGACTGACTGGGACTTGACAAAGGGATGTATGAGTTGCCCTCGGGAGGTGCTACCACCTTACCTTAAGTTTCCAGTAAGCCTTCCCAAGCCCCCCCCCTCCCCAACCACCCCAACTCCTCACCCAGTTTGACATATGAGATTAAGCCCTGGCCCTCGCTATCCCCATAATGAATGCTTGAGTCCGGTACCACGGCAAGATGGCGCTTCTGATTGGCGAGCTTTTGTGGCCGATCTGTTTCTAAGGTGTTGACAATCTCAGTCAAGAATGTGTGTGTTAGGGTCTCCACGGAAAGTTTGGTTCATATTAGGGCTAGGTCAACTTTAACATTGTCCTTCATCCTTTCGCATAAATTCTCCCAAACACAAACTGATTTCTTTCTTGATTGCACTCTATTTTCTAAATGAAACAATGATTTGAAATAAAATAAATTACAATGTTAATATAACGGGACAGTTCAGCCCCCGACCGCTGGGCTAAAGGACACCAAGGTTTTCATTATGCTTGGGCAAATACATGTTTCTATGAATTTATTTCCAATATTTATTCTAATCCCCATCTAGTATATATCATGTATATCTTCATCTAAAAAGATATTTAATTTGTCTTTATCTAACGGTAATAAATAACTATTTCCTCATCTCTATCTTATTTCACGTGTCTATGTTTTTAAAGTCTACATATATCTTAATCTAAGTTCTAAGAGATCTACTCTAAAACTTCATCTAAATGATCTGGGCTGTGGAGAGTATGTGAACGCCCCACGCCCCACTGAATAGTATATCGACATAGTCAAACTTATTGTAAGGGTAAGGGTAGTAATAGTTTGTAAATGCATGTAATTGAATTGTTACGTGACAAGGTCAAAGATAAGTACATAAATTTACGTAAGTATTATTTACTCATTGTCACTCAACCATTTCTAAAGGTATGCTGTTAATGCTGTAGGGTAAAACAAGAGTATATCAGGGAGTACAACAAGAGTATATCAGGGAGTACAACAAGAGTATATCAGGGAGTACAACAAGAGTATATCAGGGAGTACAACAAGAGTATATCAGGGAGTACAACAAGAGTATATCAGGGAGTACAACAAGAGTATATCAGGGAGTACAACAAGAGTATATCAGGGAGTACAACAAGAGTATATCAGGGAGTACAACAAGAGTATATCAGGGAGTACAACAAGAGTATATCAGGGAGTACAACAAGAGTATATCAGGGGGTACAACAAGAGTATATCAGGGGGTACAACAAGAGTATATCAGGGAGAATAACAAGAGTATATCAGGGGGTACAACAAGAGTATATCAGGGAGTACAATAAGAGTATATCAGACTTACCCTGTGGCCAGCGGTATGGGGTAAAATCCAGGGGGAGGTGTTGGGGGTCTGTTGTAGCAGTAGAAGTCCTCCTCCGTCTGGGTACCGATGGACACCATGGTTGGACAGCGACTTTTCATGCCGCGTGTAACGCCTGCGTCCGTCCCGCCACCGGACTTGCCTGGCCGCCTCAGGACCTCAACTATAATGGGCTCCTTGGCAGACCTGAAGGCTTCAACGGCTTCATTGTGACTGGACTGGGACAGGTCTTGGCCATTCACCTGGAGAAGAGGAACGGGCACATACAACGGCCATTGCAACACTGGACAATGCAAAGTGAGCTAAAGCAGAACTCAACAAAACATTTAGGTCAAGAACAAAAACACATTCAGCATTATCACCCTTCATATAAATTATTTACTATAATTTAGTCTACTCTATATCAATATTGACAATATCCCACTGTGTTGTGTCGTTTGATGCTGTGACGTGACAGTGACAACCAACATTGACAGACTTAAGAAATGTTGTTAATTTCTTTTGTAAACGCAAACAAACAAAAAAGCGTTATAAACACTTGTAAAATTTATAGAATAACGCACATTAAAGTCTGCTGTAAATTAGCCATGTCACATGTCACAAAAATATATAATTAATATCACATAACAAGGAACTATTAAATAATTTAAATATTTTTATGCATTTTATAAGAATATAAAAACAGTTTAAAATATAAGCTACACATTTAATTAATTTATCTTGTTTTCTTTTTAAATAATAAATTAATTGCCAAAAATATTAGAAAACGACTTATTTAAAATAAATTGTTGGATAAAATCTCTGTCTTATTGCCCTTACATGATATATATTATTTATGAATCATTAACCCCCTTGACTCCACGTTATATCAATGAGTGCACTCAATTTTTGAAAAGCCACATCAGTGTTACTACCACATTGCAAGCTATACAAGATCGTCTACCATCAACGTCAATGAAGAAAACGTATCGCTGAGTTTTTTTTTCCGGAGTGGTTATCCCCAGAATTCTGTACTATTCGGACCCAGGCTGTCTATAGTTTAAAACGATTCTTAACCATCATGTCTTCGTGGCCGTGAGGTAGAGTCAAGGACAGTTGACGTTGTGGTACTGGGTTCGATTTTCGCATGTGGAATATTATTTTTTTTTAAATTAATTTTTTTTTACAGGGTTGATTTTTAGATGGGGAATCTTTTTTGGGAGGCGTTATACGGAGATATCTCCGAATAATCACTTCGATCTTTTTTTTTAAATTTTTTAAATTTTTCTTTTTAATTAAAAAAATAAATAAATATATATATTATAGGATAGGCTATTAGTACTATTACTATTATACCCAAGGGCCTCCAATTCCTTTAGGCCGGTTTCGGCAGTAATATAGGTTTACAGTTCATGACATAATATTTGTGAATATAGGACAATATATAATTATTTATAAAAATAGGCAATATAGTATAGGATAGGGTATTAGCTATTAGTACTATTATTATTAGTAGTACTAGTAGTGTTAGTGTTAGTAATATCGGCAGTATATGTCAATTGCGCCGCTACCAAGGTAGTGTCGCAGTGGGATGAATGTGAGTCATTTAAATAGTATGCGATAGCAAAAGGTTTAAAATAGAATTAATTTTTTTTGGCGAATATTGACTATTCCGACCGGGTCATATATATGATGTCATATATAATATATGTATGATAAATATATTGGCCTATACTTATAACTTATACCAGTGAGCTAGATAAAAATAGCTCAGTGGACTGAAAAGATTCTAAAATATAAACTTTTAAATCAATATGAAAAACAATAAGGCTGGTACTGTTATCTTATTCAGGTCAGATATAATTATTATAATCAACGTGAATTTACTTGATATACAAGATATAATGATAAATAATGCTCAAAATTAACTTTGAGAATAGTTCACTGAATTCTCCCATCAACGCCGAGAGTCATTTACAGAATTCTGGGGATAACATTCAACGTTATTCGCAGAATTCTGGGGATAACGCTTTCCTTTTTTTACTAGTCATCCATATTTTAATCCCAGAATACCACAAGTCTGATCTATCAACACAGAACTGATCTATCAACACAGAACTGACCTATCAACACAACTGACCTATCAACACAACTGACCTATCAACACAGAACTGACCTATCAACACAGAACTGACCTATCAACACAACTGACCTATCAACACAGAACTGACCTATCAACACAACTGACCTATCAACACAGAACTGACCTATCAACACAGAACTGACCTATCAACACAATTGACCTATCAACACAGAACTGACCTATCAACACAACTGACCTATCAACACAGAACTGACCTATCAACACAGAACTGACCTATCAACACAGAACTGACCTATCAACACAATTGACCTATCAACACAGAACTGACCTATCAACACAACTGACCTATCAACACAGAACTGACCTATCAACACAACTGACCTATCAACACAGAACTGACCTATCAACACAACTGACCTATCAACACAGAACTGACCTATCAACACAACTGACCTATCAACACAGAACTGACCTATCAACACAACTGACCTATCAACACAGAACTGACCTATCAACACAACTGACCTATCAACACAGAACTGACCTATCAACACAACTGACCTATCAACACAGAACTGACCTATCAACACAACTGACCTATCAACACAGAACTGACCTATCAACACAGAACTGACCTATCAACACAACTGACCTATCAACACAAATGACCTATCAACACAACTGACCTATCAACACAACTGACCTATCAACACAACTGACCTATCAACACAGAACTGATATTATCAACACGTACAAAAGTGACTTAGAAATAAACTTGACATTTTTAAATTGAAACTAATCGAAAAGACTGAGCACTTCAAAATAGATTTCCGTTGATTTCACTTGAAAAAGAAAAAAAAAGACTCCTAGAATAATGAGAAAATGAGCAAGCCGGTAAACAGACTGAGAACACTGATACAGCATCGAACAGCCTTGAACATCTGCAAGGCACACACACACGCCTGGCTAGGGAAGTTAGACCATCAATGGGGCCCTTGCCTGAAGGGGGCACGAGTAGTGGTGGTTCCTGGGAGAGGGGTGACAAGTGTTGGGGGAGGGGTGGAGAGCCGTACACACGTGTCACGTCAAGACATTCATTTGTGGGGAGGGGGTAGGGGTGGAGAGGGGATCAGGGCTGGGCAGGGGATCAGGGTTGGTTGTTGGGGGACTGGCCCAGTTTGGTCCATGGTTTGAGGTTTAGATGATAGAAAGAAAGAAAAATTGCCAATCTAGTTGTGTATGAGGTTTGTTATGTAATGATGTTTTGTATTGGGCTACGATGTGCGTTAAATGTTTAATACTGTGGAAACACCTGATGTATAGGTGGAAATCTACTCCCCCACATTATGTTAATAAGATCAAGTGTTCAGTGTAAATAACCGTATTTAGTGCAGCATTATTGGCTCACATATTTCGTCGAATGCCATATTAATTTTTATATTCAAATCTTAATTTTGAAATGTGTAAATCATGTTTATCATTAGGCATTTCTCGCCTAAGTGAAACAAGATAAACTTTTGAAAGACAAAATTTTGATCTTAAAGTTTTATTTAAATGTGTGTAAGGGTGTCGACCTAGTTATTAATTACCCACGGTGTGTCGACTTATAATAATAATAATAATAATTTGATAATTTAAATAGCGCTGTACCCTAGTAAGGAGCTGGGCTCACAGCGCTTTACATTAAAATAATAACATACATATAAGTATTCAATAAACATTCATATCCTAACAATGTTATTTAGTTTTATTTTACCAACACACTGTGTGTCGACCTAGTACTCACAATTTCATGGGGTGCAATCCTAGTTGATATAATCCCACGGGGTAGCAACCTTATTTTTTACCAACCCACGGGTTGTCGACCTAGTAAAGACCAGTTAATACCGACCAACTTGTTGTCGACCTAGTTATTACCAACCCACTTGTTGTCGACCTAGTTATTACCAACACACGGGCTGTCGACCTAGTTTTTACCAACCCACGGGCTGTCGACCTAGTTTTTACCAACCCACGGGCTGTCGACCTAGTTATTACCAACACACGGGCTGTCGACCTAGTTGTTACCAAACCACGGCATGTCGACCTAGTTGTTACCAAACCACGGCCTGTCGACCTAGTTGTTACCAAACCACGGCCTGTCGACCTAGTTGTTACTAAACCACGGCCTGTCGACCTAGTTGTTACCAAACCACGGCCTGTCGACCTAGTTGTTACCAAACCGCGGCCTGTCGACCTAGTTGTTACCAAACCACGGCCTGTCGACCTAATTATTACCAACCCACTGGTTGTCGACCTAGTTATTACCAACCAACTGGTTGTCGACCTAGTTATTACCAACCCACTGGTTGTCGACCTAGTTATTACCAACCCACTGGTTGTCGACCTAGTTATTACCAACCCACTGGTTGTCGACCTAGTTGTTACCAACCCACGGGCTGTCGACCTCTAAGATACAATAGAGCCATTGCCACTCTATTTACCCCATCAGTTGTACATTTTCTCTTAGTAAATTACAATGTAAATGACCAGTTTCATCAATAAATGATGAGCAATGGACAAAAGTTCCTCTAAAAATGTCCATTTGATTGTTCAGCAAATGCTAAGAAATGATCAGCTTTATAGTTTATTGAGTAATTAGGATATTGTAAAAAACTAAACAAAAAACAACATGAGTCGATGTATTGATAACCGATGTTTTTTAGCGGAGAATACGGTAAAGCTTAATTTAAGGAGAGACAGAATGACGGATGGTCATCTGAAAAAACAGAGACAGCACGAACACAAACAATACGCGCATAATCCAGATAAACATATTAAAATGGCGAATCTAATTTTAAAAAATGGCCTGAAATGAGCTCAGGGTTATCTCCCGTTGAAAGAAACAGCAAGATTGCGCGCCCCCCCCCTCCATTTATTGATGTTTCAACGGAATGTAGTTGCCAGGCAGGATAAAGTCTCGTGTTACCGGTGTATTTACTTAACAACCCCAAGGGATTTACAGTCAATTCATAAAATGTGCAAGTTTATGTGTATTTAAATGCGTTCACGTGTGTGTTATGTATGAATGTCAGTGTCACACTGAGTGTGTGTGTTCCTTCATGTGTGTATGTTCGTGCATGAGTTACTGTCCTTGTGATTAACAAAATCATAGACAGTAGCACATTACTGAGCTAATAGCGTCATGTGACTTCCACAGTCACATGTCGACGTGTCTAAAGAACCAAGTGAAACAATTATGTTGATAAATTATTCAGGTGACAAATGATTGACCATGATAAGAACTTACTGTAGTGTATGTGCACTGACCAGGTAAGTTGGTGTTAGTAAGAGCACTGACCAGGTAAGTTGGTGCTAAGTTAGAGCACTGACCAGGTAAGTTGGTGTAAGTATAGCAAAAGCACTAACCAGGTAAGTTGGTGTTAAGTAAGAGCACTGACCAGGTAAGTTTGTGTAAGTATATTAAAAGAATTAGCCAGGTAAGTTGGTGTTAAGTAAGACCAGGTTGGTTGGTGTAAGTATAGTAAAAGCACTAACCAGGTAAGTTGGTGTTAAGTAAGACCAGGTTGGTTGGTGTAAGTATAGTAAAAGCACTAACCAGGTAAGTTGGTGTTAAGTAAGACCAGGTTGGTTGGTGTAAGTATAGTAAAAGCACTAACCAGGTAAGTTGGTGTTAAGTAAGACCAGGTTGGTTGGTGTAAGTATAGTAAAAGCACTAACCAGGTAAGTTGGTGTTAAGTAAGACCAGGTTGGTTGGTGTAAGTATAGTAAAAGCACTAACCAGGTAAGTTGGTGTTAAGTAAGACCAGGTTGGTTGGTGTAAGTATAGTAAAAGCACTAACCAGGTAAGTTGGTGTTAAGTAAGACCAGGTTGGTTGGTGTAAGTATAGTAAAAGCACTAACCAGGTAAGTTGGTAATAAGTATAGTAAGACCACTGACGTTAGAAGTTAAAGTTAACTATAGTACAAGCATTGATTTAGTCTAGGGTGGAATTATCCCATTATTACCGATATGAGGGCTCGTATTATAAGAAAAGCATTTAAACAGTTATTTTAATTTTAAAAAACAACAACATTATTTTAATGAATAATTAATATAGCTCGTGAGGTCCTTGATGAACTTGATTCTTTTTCAAACCAGAATTTCTGATATGCAATAACCTAGCAACTGTATCTGTATCGTACACTTGATAGGGTGTCTACATCCAATGGTCTCTACATCACATTGTCCCTACATCCAATGGTCCGTACATCCTCATATGGTCTCTACATCACATTGTCCCTACATCCAATGGTCCGTACATCCTCATATGGTCTCTACATCACATTGTCCCTACATCCAATGGCCCGTACATCCTCATATGGTCTCTACATCACATTGTCCCTACATCCAATGGTCCCTATATCCAATGGTCTCTACATCACATTGTCCCTACATCCAATGGTCCCTACATCCAATGGTCTCTACATCACATTGTCCCTACATCCAATGATTCGTACATCCTCATATGGTCTCTACATCACATTGTCCCTACATCCAATGGTCTCTACATCACATTGTCCTTACATCCAATGATCCGTACATCCTCATATGGTCTCTACATCACATTGTCCCTACATCCAATGGTCCCTACATCCAATGGTCTCTACATCACATTGTCCTTACATCCAATGATCCGTACATCCTCATATGGTCTCTACATCACATTGTCCCTACATCCAATGGTTCCTACATCCAATGGTCTCTACATATCATTGTCCCTACATCCAATGATCCGCACATCCTCTTATGGTCTCTACATCACATTGTCCCTACATCCAATGGTCTCTACATATCATTGTCCCTACATCCAATGGTCCGTACATCCTCATATGGTCTCTACATCACATTGCCCCTACATCCAATGGTCTCTACATCACATTGCCCCTACATCCAATGGTCTCTACATCACATTGCCCCTACATCCAATGGTCTCTACATCACATTGCCCCTACATCCAATGGTCTCTACATCACATTGCCCCTACATCCAATGGTCTCTACATATCATTGTCCCTACATCCAATGGTCCGTACATCCTCATATGGTCTCTACATCACATTGTCCCTACATCCAATGGTCTCTACATATCATTGTCCCTACATCACATTGCCCCTACATCCAATGGTCTCTACATCACATTACCCCTACATCCAATGGTCCGTACATCCAATGGTCCGTACATCCTCATATGGTCTCTACATCACATTGCCCCTACATCCAATGGTCTCTACATCACATTGCCCCTACATCCAATGGTCTCTACATCACATTGCCCCTACATCCAATGGTCTCTACATCACATTGCCCCTACATCCAATGGTCTCTACATCACATTGCCCCTACATCCAATGGTCTCTACATCACATTGCCCCTACATCCAATGGTCTCTACATCACATTGCCCCTACATCCAATGGTCTCTACATCACATTGCCCCTACATCCAATGGTCTCTACATCACATTGCCCCTACATCCAATGGTCTCTACATCACATTGCCCCTACATCCAATGGTCTCTACATCACATTGCCCCTACAACCAATGGTCTCTACATCACATTGCCCCTACATCCAATGGTCTCTACATCACATTGCCCCTACATCCAATGGTCTCTACATCACATTGCCCCTACATCCAATGGTCTCTACATCACATTGCCCCTACATCCAATGGTCTCTACATCACATTGCCCCTACATCCAATGGTCTCTACATCACATTGCCCCTACATCCAATGGTCTCTACATCACATTGCCCCTACATCCAATGGTCTCTACATCACATTGCCCCTACATCCAATGGTCTCTACATCACATTGCCCCTACATCCAATGGTCTCTACATCACATTGCCCCTACATCCAATGGTCTCTACATCACATTGCCCCTACATCCAATGGTCTCTACATCACATTGCCCCTACATCCAATGGTCTCTACATCACATTGCCCCTACATCCAATGGTCCGTACATCCAAAGGTCCCTACGTCCAATGGTTCGTAAACTCTATGTTCCATACATACCATGGTCCTTACACTATATAGTCCATATATCCCATACATACCATGGTCCTTACACTATATAGTCCATATATCCCATACATTCAATGGTCCTTACACTATATAGTCCATATATCTCATACATACCATGGTCCTTACACTATATAGTCCATATATCCCATACATACCATGGTCCTTACACTATATAGTCCATATATCCCATACATACCATGGTCCTTACACTATATAGTCCATATATCCCATACATACCATGGTCCTTACACTATATAGTCCATATATCCCATACATACCATGGTCCTTACACTATATAGTCCATATATCTCATACATACCATGGTCCCCACATCTCACGGTCCCATTTATAATACAACTATTTTCAAAAGCGTTTATTTCGATATGTAAATACACGATATCGATATGTAAATGGTCACCACGTGTTATTAAAATCTCTACTGTTGGTATGATACAAAAATGAGAGAAATCTAATGTCGCTAAACACAGGGCCAAGGATGTAGTTATCGATTTTGAATCTTCACAGAAGATGAGGAGTCTATTGTAGGAACATAATAGATCCATCAATAGACGTTGGGTGAGACCTGGGGACGTGTGTCTGCTGTAGGCAAACAGAAGAGATCTCTTTCACGGCCTCAAGAGATGGTGGTGTGGTACAGGTGGGCCTGACTCAGGTGAGAGGTGGGTGGTGCTAGGTGAGCTGGATGGGTCAATGTGAAGGTCACACAAGTATACAGGAGAATTAGTGGGACATGGAGATTGATGGAGTAGAGGTGAGTGTGATTCTCAGTCCGATAGGACACGCTTAGTATTTAGGTTCCTGGTTTAGGGTGGAAGAATTAGGACACAATTTGTGTTGTGTTCAATTAAGGAATATTTAGGACACACTGACTTAGGGACGTGTTCTATGATCAAATATATAGGACGCACTAAGTGTAGAGTTCAATGATTATATATATAGAAGACACTTTACCATTATGAAGATATGACCTACTTAGAGCCGTGTTCAAGAATGATTTAAACACTTTAAAAAAAAACGTAACTTGTTAACAACTTTTTGATTTAAAAAATGTCCTTGTCTTTGTAATGTCATGACAACTGTAATTTCGTGAAAATGACTGATGAAGTCATATGAAATCTTCGTCCATTTAATGACTTTTTATATTGGTTTCATCTCAACAACCTACAGAGCATTGGGGCTATCATTATCAACACGTCATTGAGGTCCTGCGCCCAGGAAAGACATAAGGCCCGGTGAAGAAAATCTAAAAGCGACATTTTCATCACAGTGGATTCATTCACGTGAAAGTTCCTAACGCCCCACATTCAACGTAACTATTAAATAATTTTAAAATAACAAATGTCAGTTAATATAATCAAATAAAAATTAAAAGAGAGACTATACAGTATAACTGGTAAATAATTTTAAAATAATCATGTCATTTATTAACTTTGTTCCTCTCCTCATTCCTGCTGATTGGCTGCAGACGACGTGACGTCACATGCATCTTAAAACTGTATCTATAATTAGCGGATTTTCGGGATTCGCGAATAGGTGTGTGTGTGTGAGGCTCCTGTACACATAAATACCAAAATATCCAAAACATCAATACCTCTGTCATAGACTGATTCATCTAATCATAATCAGCATGACATGTTTTATATTCACTGTATTTAGTCACTTGTTGGGACTTAAACATAGGAGCCGGGGTAGTAGACCTTAAAGTCAGCCTGACATTTGTTGTCCACTTGAGCCGATGGATTCCAAATGACCTTGTTAAACATAGCTCACTTGGATTTATAGAACAATAGCCAACATTTGCAACACCATCACCTGCACAATTTCACATGGAAGTAATCACTGGTTAATGTGATCACGTGGGAGTAATCACTGGTTAATGGTATCACATGGAAGTAACCACTGGTTAATGGTATAAACTAAACAACATAGAAACAGGAAGTTTTGTTTAAAAAGATAGGATGTACCGGATTTCGGCTCCACCTCCGGCAAATCCGGAATCTGACCATTTTTACAAATCCGGCTTCGGCCGGATTTCACTTCATAAATTCGACTCCAGTCGGATTTCAAAAATTTGAATCCGGTACAGCCGTAGTAAAAAGAGAGAGGGTTTGAAATTAGAGAGATAGCAAAAGAGTGTTGACGAGAAATATAAAGTCACACAGAGAGAGAGGAAGAGAGAGGAGGGAGAAAGAGTCATGTAGAGATAGAGAGATCCAAAGAAGGAGAACATGAATAGATGGTAAAATGGAACCAAAGAGAGGAGAGAGCGACGAATCCTGAGGCAGATAAAGTGGAGAAAGTTTGTTATATTCTGTGAGTAAGAGGATGAATAAATGTCATTAAAGAAGGGAGAGGATGACAGCCAGAAAAAAAAATAGATAGGTGATGAGGGGCTGGGGGTAAATAGGGAGAAACAAAACCAAATAAAGAAACCTATTAATAAAGTTATTTAGAACACACATGCGCACAGAAAGATTGATAGAAAAGGCTGGTGAAATTTGAAACCTTGTGGTTATATTTATTTCACGAGTTGAGAGAGTGAAACAAGGAAATGCCCAATCTTGACTCAGCACAAACAGTGACGTGCTTCCGACACGGCTCCAGTTCCCTGTAACAACATGGCCACCAAAATCCAATGCGGGATCTTTATAATCGGAGATCCCGATCTTTTAAGCCAACGCACCGCACACTCCTCACACAGTAGTTACACACATCACACCTCACACAGTAGTGACACACATCACTCCTCACACAGTAGTTACACACATCTTTCGGACTGCCTACCAACTTGTTTTACTGATAGCTCTGGAAGTCATGGACATTCACACATGCAGCATAATTGACCTTATTGCGGGACCCCCTCCCTGCCCCTCAAACTATCCAATCCATACCCACACATTTCCTCAGGCCCAGGACGTGTGCACACACAATTCAAGCATTTAATTTTAATCAACTTGGTGTGTGTGTAACGTCATGGCATTGTCTTCATTGTGGAAAACGATTTGGCGCAACCGAACACAAAAAGTGGACGAAATAATTTTATTAACAGCCGAGATGGGAGCACGCCCAGAACACAGATTTTAATTGAACAGCCAGTTTGACGGTTTGTTGGTTGTTTCAGACTGTTTTTGATTCTCGAGCTCAACAGTCAAAGTTGTTATGTTTTGTTTATAGCTAGAGTTTTTGAAAATCAGAGATATCAGTCAATATGACACGTCCATCCACAATAAAAACTAAAACCTTCTAACAATACGTCTATGAATGTAGTCAACAATCACACACGAATGGATGTTAAATAATAGTTAACTCTGTGAAACACATACCAATGCATGTTAGTTAAGTGATAGATTTCTGAAATGAAAAAAAATAATAGGAAAACTTGTTTTTGGAAATATTTCAAGCGCCCCATTGACCTCCATGGCTATCCAGTTGATTAAACATCATTAGGAAAAAAATCATAAATCAAATATCATTTTTACTTCCAACAAAAGCCAATGTATCTGGTAATGACTTGTCATTTTTGTTTCCAGAATTTAATCTTTTGCCAGATAACAACGCCACCTTTGGTGGAAAAAATAATCGATGGAAAGCCTTCGAAATGGTAATAAATGAAAACAAGTACAAAGGAACTCATAACTAATGAAAGGGGGAATGGGAAAAGGGGGGGGTCAGTGGTGGGCTGGCTTGCGTGGAAGTAAAGAAAGATGACAGGAAGTGTGATGCACAGAAATGGTGCATGATTTTAGTGGATGTGGTGTGGCAATAGGTATTTATGAGATTTGGTGTGTATGATGGTATGGTGCAATGGCTAGCTGATGACAAGGATGTAGCTGGTAGTGGACAAGTATGCAGTAGTATGATGGTAGGATGCAGGTATGACAAGAGGGCTGCAGCACAGTGCCGGTCCTTGGAAGTTGTGTGCTACTGAAGACAAGTTAGAAAAATGCTGCCTCATTAAACCATTCTCATAAATATTGATCAGTCATCCAAGTTTAATGTGAAAGTTCCACATGAAATATATTGATATACTCGTATTAAAGAATAAATAAATTTAAAAATAAAAAATAATTAATTGACTAAAATAAGCGACAGAATGCTGTTGTATATAGGCATGTATTTACCAAGCATGAGTTATTAATATTTAAGGAATCATTCCTTTTTACGCTTGTAGTTTTTTTTAAAGCTTTACAAATCCAATTAATGTTGTTCATTTCAAGAAACTTCAGATAGCTGTAAAATTGTTTCTAATCATAACTACTGAAATGATCTGGTGATGTTTTAGGATTCTTTAATATACTTGACTTATGTTCCCAGTCTCAGCTGCCTTGTATTGCTACTGAGACAGATCGAATTCTTATAATTACTTTAGGCCAGATACAAACCACCAAATCTACTGAGTTTGAACAAATTAAATTAAGTATAGTAATAAAATATTTCCATTTTATTTCTGCGTTTTATTTTGCTTATAATAAAATAGGACAGCATGGAACCCAAAATAGGACAGCATGGAACCCAAAATAGGACAGCATGGAACCCAAAATAAGACAGCTTAGAACAGAAAATGGGACAGCATGGAACTCAATTTTCTAATTATTTTGGAAAGATCTTTTTAAATAAAGGGCAGTGTGTTCTTCCTGATAAGAAAATTAATTCTATAATGTCTTTACATCATTGATCTTTCAAACAAAATATCTTTCCCCCGTCTGCCATATTTGAAAGATGGGAAACATATTTTGGAACAACAGTCAGAGAAGTGTCTGATTCAGTGTCCATACGAGCCAACAGTTCGATCATTGACCGAGGGTTCGCAGCAGATACCGCCGAGTGGTCTTTGTGGCTTTGTGTGAGTCATTGATACAAGCAATCTTAGACGTGTCCGGCTCGTCAATTTGTTGAGTGTCGTTTAGACCGAGTGTGTGACGAGGGCAGAAAGACAGCTGGGTGACTGAGTGACGTTGTTTCGGTTGACCCGGCGGATGATACATGTAATTATTTTAAAGAGAGAAATGGTGTAATTTAGTGCATATTGTGTGTAACCGTTTAAGATACTTTACATCGTACATATAGCATGTTTTAAAAATGTTATAATATTCACATTTCAAGACTTTCCTTGATTACTTCAGCTGGATATTATAATGGCTCATTTCTGATATACAATGTAACTAACTACTATATACTCCCTATAGTCGCCCCAAGAGAAAATGCCGAAATTCCGACTGTACAATACTGTCTCTATCATTTGCAAGTTTGCCTATTAACAGTGGAACAC
The DNA here is from genome assembly GCA_944989445.1 of Ampullaceana balthica. Lineage (NCBI taxonomy): Eukaryota > Metazoa > Mollusca > Gastropoda > Lymnaeidae > Ampullaceana > Ampullaceana balthica. The sequence continues at coordinate 405,620 of CALYLW010000516.1, read as the reverse complement.
GTGGCCTGTGTGCCAGCACCCTGTCCGTAACCTGGCCACAATACACAATCTGACACACGAATGCGAGCCTCACAAAGGCTCAACGGTTTAATCTACAGTTAGACAACGCAGTTAAAATTCATTTTTTAAAAATTATTTATTAACGATTAATTAATCGTTAATTTCGATTAAAGCCAAAAATTAAAATTTATGATGCCCTAAGTAACATTTATTCAACGTTCTTGTTGAAAATCTAAATAACACTGGAATGTCTCCTTTATGTGTCATCTTTTAACCAGCTACTCAAAAAAGACAAGTGTGTTGACATTTTTTGGTTAAGTGATGAGCGCATCTGATTGAAAATATAACCAGCCGAGCTGAACAATCATTCATATGGAACTGAGGTAACTGGTATGCACAACACGGTCTTTTCATTTTGTAACGGTAATTCATCAGAAGAGCTCTCGTCATTTTCTGTCTCTGAGTCAGTCTCTATTACAGCCATTAGCTTAATACGCTTTTCATTTGGTTTGATAAGTAGGCGAAGTGTTAGAACCATAGTAGGCAAACGATTTCTCACAATGGATTCAATAAACTTTAGCAATATTTTTAACATTCACGCCAGTCAATAGCTTAAAACCAAAATGTTCGTGTAATCATCAGGAAATTTATTATTTAGCAGCCCAAATTTTTTAAAATTATTTTGTAAAACTTTTGGACTTCCAATAATTTGTAAGTGATGGGTCGATTAATCGTTAAAAATAATTTATTTGTTAAATTTTTTAAAGGATTAATCGAGAAATTAATCGTTAATTTCCGCAGCCCAAATTTAAATATTCAATTTATTTTATAATGTTGCTTGTTCGCTGATATGGCTTTTTTGCCGGCATATGTTGTGTACATTGTTCATGTTTTCCCAGACTGTCTAATTAATTTCTGTTTATTTAAAGTTCCTAGAGATCGATATCGATACAAGTCAATAGTTTATCGATACTACAAAGGTTTTGGCCGCGATTACCACGTCGTGTATAAATCAACTGGTTATCAATGAATAAAGTGACAATGACATCTGAATGTATAATTTACAACGGCGGGACAGGGTCTGCGGCAGCGCCCCGAAGAGAGCTTCGGTTGTGCAGGCTTTGGTCTCCCAACTGGGGTTTTGGGGGAGGGGATAAAGGATCGAGAGGTCACAGTCATTGTTTCCCCCACCGCATCCCCCCCACCACACGTATTTTTTTCTTTCTCGCTCTACCTTCCAGTCAGTCACAAACAATCAGGCAGCGATGAATCTCACAGAAAACGGAAATCCCAGTTGACCTCCAGTGGTCTAGCCCGTCCACCCCTCCAAACCCTTTCCTTCAATAACCGCCGTAACCGAAGTTGGCGATTTCGATGCCTCATAAATATTGCTGTCAAATGGGCCAACTTGAGTTGTCAGGTCGGGTGGGGGTGGGGGGGGGGCTGACGAGTGGTGTAGGAAGAGGGCGATTGCTTGCAACAGGGTGTATTTAATTCCCTAATGACTTGTAACGTAACGGCTCCATCGTGGAGTCTAGCTGAGTGATGACGTGGCACGCCATGTACAGTACATCGAATGTTGATCTCTGCCTAGACTGGGTCAGTTCGCCCCCACCCCATGCACAACACTGAATGTTGATGGACATTTATATCACAAGTCACCCGCCCTTTATATCAAAAGTCACCCGCCCTTTATATCGCAAGTCACCCGACCTTTATATCACAAGTCACCTGCCCTTTATATCAAAAGTCACCCGCCCTTTATATCGCAAGTCACCCGCCCTTTATATCGCAAGTCACCCGCCCTTTATATCACAAGTCACCTGCCCTTTATATCAAAAGTCACCCGCCCTTTATATCACAAGTCACCCGCCCTTTATCGCCAGTTAAAACGTGTACAGACAGAGGATTAACGTGACTCCCCCATGTGTGAAAAAATGTGCTGGGAAAATGTTCTCTCTTCATTTGGATCTACATATATTTGTGAGAAAAGTTGTCCTCGCATGAAGATCAACAAGAGTAATTACAGATGCTCATTGACAGACATAAAATAGCAGGCAGTGATGAGAATCTTAACAAGCAACTTCACTCCTGATTTTTTTTATTATTTGCCAAATAGCGCGATCTTGTGTCATTAAACTGATTAAAAGTGCAAGCAGCTAGAAATCTAGATAATATGACATTGGCACAATAAATTCTAAGGTTGTTAAGACCGCTCGTTTTTGAGGACCGGTTAACCACTCAAAAAAAAAGATAGTTTAACCGGTTATCCGCCAGTCCCTATGTCTTATGTTTTGAGAAAAATCAAAAGAATGTTTTCGCCTCGCGTCGTCTGATGGTGCCATCAAAGCCCTCTTCCCCCGTTTGCGTTCTGCTCTTTTTCGCGATGCCCTCAATTCAGCGAATTAAATTTAAAAAAAATAATAAAAATAAAAAATAAATTCCAAACCGGTTTTTATTTTTATTTTTTAATTATTTTTTTAAGGGACATTCTAAATAATAGGACCGGTTAAACCCTTCGATAAAGTTAGCGAGGTAGTTTTCCTTAGTTTAAAAAACGCACGCCTCCCCTCGTCCGTTGGGAAGTCGTGTGTGTGATGTCGGTCAACTCGCGATTTGAAAAAATAATAAAATTATAAAGCTTACGGAGTAAACAGTGATGATAAAATAGGATTTTTTAAAATAGCATATTATTTTTCAATCGTCAACTCGCCAGAATTATTGAATGTTGCGGCACACGCGACGTCCCCCCCCCACCCCCATTTTTCCTGTTCCCATAGGGTTTGAACTACACTCGCCATACTCCACTGCCAACGCATAACAATTACATTTTTTAAATGAAAATATCAGTCTTGATATTAATATGGTAATCTTACTTCAAATGGAAACATTAGAACCCCCTACGACTACGGGGTTATAACGACCACGAGGTTATGGGACTAAAACAAAAAACAGTGCCTCGACAACTAAGTAAATTAAAATTTAAAAAAAAACAATAATGCCATAGGCGAACTAAACTAATAGGTATGACGTGTATATTATTTATTTACCGGAATATGGAGAAAGCAATTTGAAGTCATCGTCGCTCGCGTTAGTCTCGTATGCTGCCCTGCATCTTAACCTTAACACAACAAAAACGAACTCCGGGTAATAAGCTAATACGGGCTTACTCAAGTTGTGGTTAACCGGTCCTGATTAAATGGGACCGGTCCTGATCTGAAAAACATTATATAAAACTATTAATTTTGCTAAAGCTTTATTATTTGTATCATACCAGTATACATTTTCTGAAATGAAATGTAGTGTTAACTCAAAATTACAAACATTTAAAATTTAAACGGTGCGGCCCTCCGCCAACATCAGCTACCACTACGTGGCCCCCGAGCCCACCCCTGGTTGAGCGGGACAGCAGCGGTCCACACAGAAGTAACCGGCGTCTTAGGTTGAGATGTGGACCATTGAATTTTATGTATATGTATATGAGTGTAACTTTAACATTTTGAGACCAGTGAATTTGATCAAAGCTTTTAAATGTAAATAAAGCATTTAAAAACATTTGAATGTTGTACTCATATGAATGTGATGTAATCATCGGACTGTGATGTAGTCACATGTATGTAATGATAACATCTGAATGTGATGTAAGCATCAGACTGTGATGTAGTCACATGTATGTAATGATAACATCTGAATGTGATGTAAGCATCGGAATGTGACGTAGTCATATTTATGTAATGATAACATCTGAATGTGATGTAGTCATATGTATGTAATGATAACATCTGAATGTGATGTAAGCATCGGAATGGGACGTAGACATATTTATGTAATGATAACATCTGAATGTGATGTAGTCATATGTATGTAATGATAACATCTGAATGTGATGTAGTCATATGTATGTAATGATAACATCCGAATGTGATGTAGTCATATGTATGTAATGATAACATCTGAATGTGATGTAAGCATCGGAATGTGATGTAAGCATCGGAATGTGATGTAGTCATATGTATGTAATGATAACATCTGAATGTGATGTAGTCATATGTATGTAATGATAACATCTGAATGTGATGTAGTCATATGTATGAAATGATAACATCTGAATGTGATGTAAGTATCGGAATGTGATGTAGTCACATGTATGTAAAAATAACATCTGAATGTGATGTAGTCATATGTATGTAATGATAACATCTGAATGTGATGTAGTCATATGTATGTAATGATACCATCTGAATGTGATGTAGTCACATGTATGTAATGATAACATCTGAATGTGATGTAAGTATCGGAATGTGATGTAGTCACATGTATGTAAAAATAACATCTGAATGTGACGTAAGCATCGGAATGTGATGTAGTCACATGTATGTAATGATAACAACTGAATGTGATGGTAAGCACATGAATGTGTTGCTCACGGACCCTAAGTGATTTAGAAATAGTAAATACTAGTTTATTACTTGTTTAGATAACAGCCATCTTTTAAATTGTGTTCTTTTCCCCCACAAGACACCCGTTCGTGCCATAGATTACTGATTACAGGCATCAGTTAACAGCGAACACAGGGGTCATTAGCCCAAAGAGTGACCAATGGGTTATCATTGCACGCTATCAATAACAGTTTCAATAGTGTTGTAACTAAGTAGCAACTGTCGAGATAGTGTTGTAACTAAGTAGCAACTGTCGAGATAGTGTCCTGAAAGTTGTTGGTATTGTTATTTTCTAAGTAGATTATTATTACCATTTATTACTATCAGAGCACCCTCCTCCCCCTCCCCCCCTCCACACCAGGCAGCCAGCCAATCCCGGCCATAGATTCAGGGGTTGCGCTAAGATAACTCTGGCCAATGAAAACATCAAAGGGACCGGGTTATCTCAAGATGACAGCTTCGACATTGATCAGACACATTCGAGCCGCTGTGGACACGGGATCAAAGACTTAAAGATAGGACTCCTTAGGACAAGAGGGCGACAGCCAAGAGTGGGGAAAGGGGGGGGCGAACACAGTGGAGAAATTTTTTAAAAATAATGAGAGTGGAGAAAGAGGGGCTGACGAATTCAGTGACCGTGTCATGATCTGGGCCAGGGTCATAATCGGGCCAGATAAAATGATTTCTAGCTTTCGGAAGTTGTTTAAGTTTAAAAAATAATGATGAGCCCAATGTAAAATGATAGGCGATGGTTTTTTGGGGCATGAGTCCAGTGTAAAATGCTTAACAAAAAGAGCGAAGTGTTTCCAGATAGCTTTCTCAATCACTTGGTATCCTCGTTTAAACTTGGCGTTAATTTGTGTACACGCAATACATGATTTATTGAGTTTTTAAAACTGTTTTTGAATACATTACCCTTGAAAAATTGCGCACGAACAGGCCCATCAAACCTTCCATGTCTGGACTGAGCCCTCCACTTTGTGGACCAAACCTTCCCCTTCTGGACCGAGCCCTCCACTTTGTGGACCAAACCTTCCACTTCTGGGCCGAGGCCTCCACTTTGTGAACCAAAACTTCCACTTCTGGACCGAGCCCTCCACTTTGTGGACCAAACCTTCATCTATGGACAAAAACCTCCAGTCGTAAACCACCTCCACCTCTGGACTAAACATTCAATTGAGAAGCAAACCCTAAACTTCGAAATAAACCTTCTACCTTCCTTTCCAAGTTTAGATCCAACAATTTACAACACTGGCACACTTTTTAAAAAAAAAGTAACTGCTTCTTTTCGAGCCCAAGCAGAACTCAAATAGCACTGTACATTAACTTACACAAGGGAGAGCACAGTACATTAAATTACCCAAGGGAGAGCACTGTACATTAAATTACCCAAGGGGGAGCACAGCCGTAAAGATGCTGAGAATTACTTACAAACTGAAAAACGTGGCAAAAATCAACACGAGATTAGAATTGAATTTTGGCCCGTTTCCAGCCAGGTGTGAAACATAAGCAGAACCATTATTATGTCAATCGTGCCAACTTCTTGAGTTTTATTTTAAAAGACTATAGGGGATGATACCGATATCAAAGTTAGGCGTGCATGTAATGGAAGTAATTATTACTTATTACACAATCCAGACACGTAAGTCAGTCCAAGATGCACTCAAACGTATATCGGTATATATACGAATGGACAAAACAGCTACCCATTCATTGAAAGAATGAAAACATGTCCTAAAGAAAACGTGTTCCTAAATTTGCGTTGCATGTGGAAGGGTGGGAATGTGGAAATGGGGAAATAGGGTTATGTTAAATGGTGGGAAGGTGAAAAGGCTGGAATGTGACTTCCAGTCTTTGGCGGATATACATCATGTTCGACATTCGTACATGATGTCGTGAAAATTTATTGAATGTGTAATGTCGTCATTTCTCAAGTTGAAAATGTTTAAGGAGCGCGGGGAATCAAACCTTAGGCTAGGGATTCTGTGATATATATATATATACTAGTTTGTGCTGCTGCGCCGTGGCGCCTGCGGCGCCCCCCCTTTTTTATGGGCGCCTACGGCGGCCACCTTTTTCAAAAGCCCAACTAACTTGTCCTTGTATGATAAATACGTAATATTAAAATTTCTTAAATGTACACAAAGTATTTCATAATAGTTTTTTCTTTTTAATTTTATTTTTTATGTTAAAAGCCCAAGTAACTTATCCTTGTATGATAAATACGAAATATTCCTGAAATGTTAACAAAGTATGTATATAATATAGGTTTTACTGCGGCGCCCTTTTTATTTAGGGCACCTAAGGCGCCCACTTTTTTCAAAAGCCCAACAAACTTGTCCTTGTATGATAGCTACGTAATATTAAACTACCTTAAATGTACACAAAGTAATTTCAAATTGAGGTTGTGCTATGGCGCCCACTTTTTTTTTGTCAAAAGCCCAAGTAACTTATCCTTGTATGATAAACACGAAATATTCCTGAAAATTAAACAAAGCATTTATATAATAATTTTACAGTGCTAATCACCACACATTTTTAAACTAATTTTAGAAAGCAGCGCACCAAATTACTGCACCAAAAAATAACTATTTGAGTCAATCAGCACTGCTTACAACGCAAAATTTAAAAAAAGCAGAGTGATTTCCCTTAGCGTTAGGCGGCAGTGATAATTGAGCGTAAATATTATTTTATCTCTATATATATAAGACGCATTTGTTGTCTGTCCGTCTGTCTGTTCCCTTATAACTCAAGATCCAGACAACCAAATAACGTGAAATTTGGTACACGTACACAAAATTATACTGGAAAGGTTATTAAACAGGTTTCGTTCCATATATATAAGATACTGGGGGCCGGGGGCCCAAAATGTAGTTTTTCCTTATATGAGCTATATAAAATAAAAATTATTGAAAATTAAGACGTAAAATAATGACGCAAAATAATAAACATTTTGGTGTCGAGATTAACAAGAAGGCGACTATCGCCATAAAATAATTATTGTTTTGTTGTTGTTGCTTTGTTGTTGTTGCTTTTGTTGTTGTTGCTTTTGTTGTTGCTTTTGTTGTTGTAGTTGTTGTTTTGTTGTTGATGATTTGTTGATGTTTTGTTGATGTTTTGTTGTTGTTTTGTTTTTGTTGTTGTTGCTGTTGTTGTTTTTGTTGTTGTTGCTGTTGTTGTTGCTGTTGTTGTTGCTGTTGTTGCTTTTGTGTTGTTTTTGCTGTTGTTGTTGTTGTCCAAATCCCTTGCCCTGCGACGACAATGTCCTTCATGTTGTTATTGCTTTGTTGTTGTTGCTGTTGTTGTTGTTTTGTTGTTGTTGCTTTGTTGTTGTTGCTGTTGTTGTTGTAGTTGTTTTGTTGTTGATTTTGTTGTTGATTTTGTTGTTTTTGTTGTTGTTTTGTTTTTGTTGTTTTGTTGCTGTTGCTGTTTCTGTTGTTGGTTTTGTCGTTGTTGCTGTTGTTGTTGCTGTTGTTGTTTTGTAGTTGTTGTTTTGTTGCTGTTGTTGTTTTTGTTGTTGTTGCTGTTGTTGTTAAACCTGTGCGAAGCCGGGTACTTGCCCCTAGTATCTCTATATATATAAGACGCATTTGTTGTCTGTCCGTCGTCTGTCTGTTCCCTCATAACTCAAGATCCAGACAACCAAATAACGTGAAATTTGGTACACGTACACAAAATTATACCGGAAAGGTTATTAAACAGGTTTCGTTCCTTACATATAAGATACTGGGGCCCGGGGGCCCAAAATGTAGTTTTTCCCTATATGAGCTATATAAAATAAAAATTATTGAAAATTAAGACGTAAAATAATGACGCAAATTAATAAACATTTTGGTGTCGAGATTAACAAGAAGGCGATTATCGCCATAAAATAATTTTTTTGTTGTTGTTGCTTTGTTGTTGTTGCTTTTGTTGTTGTTTTGTTGTTGTTGCTTTGTTGTTGTTGCTGTTGTTGTTGTAGTTGTTGTTTTGTTGTTGTTTTGTTGTTGCTTTGTTATTGTTTTGTTGTTGATGTTTTTGTTGTTGTTTTGTTTTTGTTGTTGTTGCTGTTGTTGTTTTTGTTGTTGTTGCTGTTGTTGTTGCTGTTGTTGATTTTGTGTTGTTTTTGTTGTTGTTGCTGTTGTTGCTGTTGTTGCTTTTGTGTTGTTTTTGCTGTTGTTGTTGTTGTCCACATCCCTTGCCCTGCGACGTCAATGTCCTTCATGTTGTTGTTGCTTTGTTGTTGTTGCTTTGTTGTTGTTGCTGTTGTTGTTGTAGTTGTTGTTTTGTTGTTGTTTTGTTGTTGATTTTGTTGTTTTTGTTGTTGTTTTGTTTTTGTTGTTTTGTTGCTGTTGCTGTTTCTGTTGTTTTTGTCGTTGTTGCTGTTGTTGTTTTTGTTGTTGTTGCTGTTGTTGTTAAACCCGGGATAAGCCGGGTACTTGCCCCTAGTATATATATAAGACGCATTTGTTGTCTGTCTGGTTGTCTGTCTGTTCCCTAATAACTCAAGATCCAGACAACCAAATAACGTGAAATTTTGTACACGTACACAAAATTATACCGGAAAGGTTATTAAACAGGTTTCGTTCCATATATATAACATACTGGGGGCCGGGGGCCCAAAATGTAATTATTCCTTATATGAGCTATATAAAATAAAAATTATTGAAAATTAAGACGTAAAATAATGACGCAAAATAATAAACATTTTGGTGTCGAGATTAACAAGAAGGCGATTATCGCCATAAAATAATTTTTTTGTTGTTGTTGCTTTGTTGTTGTTGCTTTTGTTGTTGTAGTTGTTGTTGCTGTTGTTGTTGTAGCTGTTTTTTTGTTGTTTGTTTTTGTTGTTTTGTTGGTGTTGTTGTTTTTGTTGTTGTAGTTGTTGTTTTGTTTTTGTTGTTTTGTTGCTGTTGCTGTTTCTGTTGTTGTTTTGTTTTCGTTGTTTGTTTTTGTTGTTTTGTTGCTGTTGTTGCTGTTGTGGTTAAACCCGGGAAAGCCGGGTACTTGCCCCTAGTATATATATATATATGTATGTTATATATTTACGTTCATTTTTCACTGCCGCCTAACGTTGAGGGAAATCACTTATAATTATTATTTATTTAGACGTGCATACGTAAACAATATATCATGTAGAATGGGACTGCGATAAAGCTTTTAAATAAAATACAAAATACACAAAGAAATTGTGCAATGAAAACAATAAATTTTAGCTTTATTTTTAAACTAACACGACAGAAGACGTTTCGGCTAATGCCTTCATCAGTACAATAACATAAAATACGTGCTTACATAAGTAAATTTAAATTCTGTATTTTGTATTTTATATGTAAACAAAAACGTTTTTCTTCCTTATGTCTTGCATAGCAGAACGAATTTGCTATGTTACGTCACAAAAATTGTGATCTATATATGCTTTATAAAAATATAATTATTCGAAATTAATCTATTAATTTTTATGATTAATCAAACAAACACTTTTTAATCAGTACTAGCCTTAATATATATATAATTGTACAAAATAAATAAAATGAAAAGGTAGGAATGTGCAACAGTCCGTCCGCATAAGACTGCACATATTTTTCGTTGAGTATTCTCGCCGAACAACACCGTTGTTGTTTATTCCCATCTTTAATTAGGAGAAAACTCTCGTCAAGCTAGGAAAAATTACGTGGGAGTCTTCGGCCATTTTTGCCGAGGAGTAACAGGTAAGGAGAATGGGAGAGCAGTGAAACGTTGCTAAAACTTTATTAAACCACTTATGACCTGAGCGTCAACATTGTCACGTGGTCGTGTCAGGGTGGACCGCCGCCACCACAAAGGTGGGCTTTCCCCACAACCTCAAAGACAAAAACAACAGGTGTGATCACGTGACCAGCTCATCCATCAAATAAAAAACACGTTTTAAAGAGGACGATGCGGGAGGAGGGTGGGGGAAGAGTCGCGCGTAAAAGGAGGAAATCACTAACAGGTGAAAAAATAAAGACATGACGCTATATTTAACGACTTGACAACAAACGAAAGGCAACTCTTTAAGTTTATGTCTTTTAAGTAGGAGTTTATCCTAGACTTATGCAGTGGCGTGTCATAGTTTAGTGCCTCGGTCTGAAGCTAGTGCACCACATCTTTACCACGTTATCAAACGAAACGTGCCTCCGGTATTTCCATTTTGAAAGTCTTAATTTTCCATAATATAATTTATGACAAATCGGCATAACTCCCAACAACAACATTTTTGAATGAATCCGCCACTGACTGGAGGGTTCGAATTGGAAATATTGCTCATGACTTATGTGCCAGACGCATACAATGTGTTAAATGTTAAGTGTTTCGCTTAAATTCCTTACACGTCATAAAAGGTAATAGTAATGAAAACTACCGAAGAAATGACTTAATCTACTAAACCTAAACTGTTAATAAACAGCCGGCGGAACTAACTTTCCAATCTATAACTCTTCAGCTACGTATTAGCCATTATCTCCCTTCATACAAAGTTCTGTGATCTTTATGGGTCGACACTCGGGGGCGATCATTCCTTCCACAAACACAGTCACTAAGGGCCGTAACAACAATGGCAGACGACACAGTTATGAGTGCGTCTATCAAAAAGGGCGGCCGGGAGAATGAATCAACAATGATGGCAGTAGAACATCATTTCCCTCCCTTTGCTGCTGCAGGGGACCGGAGAAGAGCTTTTCACTGCTCGCTGCCAATTAGATGGAGAATTCTTTTCTGTTTCAAAGGAGTGTGAGTGGGGGAGGGGGGCAGTCTAAACAGGTGAAATTTTCTACACAGCTTCTACACAGCTTCTACACATCTGAGTTATTTCAGAAATTCTTTGATTATTTTGAAGGTTGGTTGTTAATTAGCATGTCACCGCACCCTGTACCACGAATGTTCAGCTCACGTGTTATTGAATTCTTCTTAGTTGTTTTTTTGGAATGGAAAATCTTCAAGGCCGGGGGGGGGATTTTCAGCCCCCCCCCTGAATTTTTATGAACAGACTCACTGGGAAATATTTCTTTGCCACAGAATGCTCTCAAACTTTATTTTTAATCATGTATTTATTTTAAAAAATTCTGTTTTTTTTAATTGAAAAAAAATTAAAATAAAATGTTTCTCATAAAAATGTTGTTCTCCGTTTTGTAACACTTCACTGCAGTGACAATGTTAAATGTCATTATAATTGTCTGTTTTATAAATTATAACATTCAGCGTTATGATATTATATAATGTTTTAAAATAATGTCCAGTCGTCTTATGATGCCGTTCGGTGTCAAGATAAGTTATCAACCATAGAGACTAATAGAGAGATAATGGTAACTCAAAGACCGGATTTACACATCTGAATTTTATTTCCCATGACGGTATTCATATGTATGGTGTTGGCCTGCGCAGCCACTACACACATACGACACAACTGCAAAACACATACCACACAGCCACAAGACACATACCACAAAGCCACATCACACATACCACACAGCCACAAGACACATACCACACAGCCACAAGACACATACCACACCGCCACAAGACACATACCACACCGCCATAACACACATACCACACAGCCACAAGACACATACCACAAAGCCATAACACACATACTACACAGCCACAAGACACATACCACAAAGCCATAACACACATACCACACAGCCACAAGACACATACCACAAAGCCATAACACACATACCACACAGCCAGAAGACACATACCACACAGTCACAAGACACATACCACACAGCCACATCACACATACCACAAAGCCATAACACACATACCACAAAGCCATAACACACATACCACACAGCCACATCATACATACCACACAGCCACAGCACAAACAGGTCACAAGTCTATGTTTTATAAATGAGCAGGGCATAAATCTGTTGATAAATGGAGGCCCAACTGAGCCAGGTGACACAGAGCACGGAGTGTCTCTGACAAACGATTGTGAGCACAAATGTGGTGTTACTGAATTAAAGTTATTAACAGAATCTTTAACTGAAGCAGGTGGAAGATAATTTTGACAAAACGATTAAAAATACAATCTGTTACTCATTGTACGCTTACGATAGTACAAAAAATCGACTACTTACTTTTTAAAAACAAGTCCTTATCATCGCTATTATAAAATATGATGAAAATCCGTTAATGAAGCATTCAAGTCGAATGTTCCAAAAATGCCAGTGTTGGTGTAGAGCTCTTGTGTCTCTCTCCCCTGCAACGCTCGCTGTGAAGCCTGACACTGTGACCACCACGTAGCTCACGGAGCCACCACCGCCTGGCTTGGATCACAAGGAATCCTTGACTACATCCACGGCGCTGCCAGTGGTGGGGAGATCGAACGTTGAACGTTGCTGTAGTAGTCGTATGGCGGCAAGGACCAGACTGCGGCGGCGTCCACCCCTAGTCCCCACCCGTCCTTTCACGGATAGACGATCCGAGATCGAACACAACAGGATTCATTTAACCTAAAGAACTTAGCCCCACGGTCTTGTTTGATGATCACGGGTGAGGGGGGGGGGCATGCCAGTCGAGTAGCCAGAGTGAGGGTCCAAGAGAACGAATGTGTGTGTTTAATGTAGCAGTGTGCGCGTGTGTGTAAATGTGAGGCCGTGTGAGTGTACACGGCGCAGCCGGTCATCATAGGCCAGTCAGGATGGCCAGCTTAGAGGGAAAAATTGACCAAATCCAATTTGGCGGATTGATTTTTTCCCCCATATTGTATGTGATGTTTCCTGGGCAATTGATCACATGACCAGAAAAGGGCGAAACTGGTCTTTAGAAGAAAAAAAATTGAGGGTGGGGGAGGAATTCTCTCTCCTCCCCTTTCGGTCTCCAGGCCAATTCGATCGCTGGCGCCGATCAGGGCATTTTACTGAAGAAAGTTCATTAGCCCGTCACTCAAGCGAGTCGCCCGTCAATCTTTTGTACCAATAAACACGGTCTGATTTCCTTATGGGAACTGATATGTTAGAACATTAAGCAGCGCTGATTTCCTTATGGGAACTGATATGTTAGAACATTAGGCAGTTCTGATTTCATATGTAAGGACATTAAGTGCTGTTTCATTTTGGGGATGACATATAAGAGGACATTTGGGTTTGGTTTTACAATAGAGATCTCATAAATAAAGACATCAGGGCGTGGTTTCATTATGGGAATCTCATATGTAAGGACATTCAGAGAATAAAAGAGACAAAATTTGTAACAGTTTCTGGTTAAAATTATTTTAAAAGTTAAACTGTCAAACTTTAACATTAGATTATCTCAGGGGCGTATCTCCAAAATACGACGTGACTAAAATTACTACAGGTTGAAGTTGCTTCAACTGGCATCATATCGTCAAAAGGAGGGGGGGTGTCAAGCAAAGGTCACCAGTAGGTCAAGCTGAGAGTCCGGAGGCCGAGATTTGATCCTAACGGTGTGTGACAAGCGTGTGATAGAATAATTTAAAGACGGCGTCCAGGTACAAACCAGCCACCCACCCCCTTTCTGCGTCTACTGACATGATTATAGTTCATAACGACCGGGAGAGTTGCTCTCTCGCGTTGCGAGAATTTTACGGATCAAAGAAAATAACAATCACTCGGCTCAGCTGTAAAGTGTAGTTCTCTGCCCCTTTGAGTGGTTAGAAAGAGAGCCGAATAGGAACAGTGAAACACGCATGTATAAATATGAACACATCATATAAATAGCCAAACTACTGTTGTTTATCGTTCAGTTGGATCTACTAAAATTTGTGAGTCCACCATTTAGCTAAGGGGCCGTCCATAAAGTACGTCACGCTATTTTTGACCATTTTTAACTTCCCCCCTGTCACAAACTGTCACACTTCTCGGACCCCCCCCCCTAAAGTACGTCACACTTTCTAACAACAATGTTTTTAATTAACAAAATAATCAAAATTTAATATAAAACAGCGTGACGTCACACATGGCAGGACACTGTCACACTTTATTACATCCCTTCCCCCCCACTCTGGAGAGTGACGTACTTTATGGAAGGCCCCTAAGTTGAAAAGTTCATTGGTAATTGAATCTGTGTCGGCAAACTAAGGCCCGCGGAAGGCTGATGGGCCGGTAGAATCGGTGTATCGAGCCCTAACTAATATTACTTCTTATTGATTATTTGAATACATGTATGTTAAATTTGAAATGGTAGCCAATAAACGCCTAGGGGTGAAGAATTGTTTGTGAAAAATCTCGCGCAAGAAATAACACAATCATACGCGAATTTTAGCAAGTAGTGCCAATAAGACATAGAACAGAAAGTAGCGGCAATAAGACATAGACCAGCAAGTAGCGGCAATAAGACATAGACCAGCAAGTAGCGGCAATAAGACAGACCAGCAAGTAGCGGCAATAAGACATAGACCAGCAAGTAGCTGCAAGCTGCAATAAGACATAGACCAGCAAGTAGCTGCAATAAGACAGACCAGCAAGTAGCGGCAATAAAACAGACCAGCAAGTAGCGGCAATAAAACATAGACCTGCAAGTAGTGCCAATAAGCAGGGCCGGTATTAGCGCTAGCGGGGCCCTATGCGGCTTAGTATGCGAAACGGATTGCGCGGGGCCTAGTTTGGGAAGGGATAAGGAATTAATAAGGATAATTAGCACGGGGCCCACTGCCCCCCGCATAGGTTGCAGTAGGCTAGGACCGGCCCTGCCAATAAGACATAGCAAGGAGTGATATTGTAACATAGCCCATCTGGAGTGGGATTGTAGCATAGTCTAGTTATAGCTTTCATCTGGAGGACATGTGCAGGTAAGACAAGAATAATCCGAAAATTATTTGATTAGCTTCCAGCAGATATTGCAGTCTCTATGTGCTACCGAAATATTGACTGAATGGCGGTTACACAGACATAGCCTTCGTCCTATTTCGATACATTCAACTTATTGCAGTATTTTGTACTACTCACTAATAGACTACAGATTAACAACATGAAATAGAATTTCATGAACTTACGAGATTAGTTGAGAAGCAAGGGACGGACCACTCACGTCCGGTAATGGTGACCACGGCATATGGCACTACATGTTGTACTGCATGTGGCGCCACATCAGACGGTGTGGGCGGGTGCAAGCCAGGGCGCCGAATAGGGTCAGTTTGAGTCCGACCAAAGAACAGCCTCGAGGGTTTTGTTAGGCACGCTAACATGGCACGCCACAATAGGACAGGGCGATACAATGTCCTGCTGGTATAGTCGTGACTAGAACAAAGCGCTTATATTATATAACCGTCATGACGTCGCTTAACACGTTGATCGTGATATTTACTAACACAAAGTCACATGACGTCAGTATAATCCTGGGTAATTGTGGTCACTGCCAAAAGTGTTAACTGTTATATAAATTGTCTCCATAGACAGTCTCATATTTCATCATCTGACATCAAGATAAATGCCCCTATGCACACCAGTAACAGAAATTAAAACGTTCTCGTCTCACAAAAATTGAACTCCATATAAACTGCTATCAAAAAGTATTGTATAAATGCTCTCATGTGATGAAAGAATAAAAGCAACCCACACAACGTTAGCATGTTCTTTATAACTATGTCCACAAGAGGCGCGTTAGACCCCCCCCCCACATAGTTAAATGTCGTGCTTTCATTGGTCGCTTCAACCAAATGACGTAGAACACCAGTTAAGTAGGTAGGGGAAGCCCGCCGCAAGGTTGTCAATCATAGATCTGCCATGACGTCATACCAATGAAAGGTAACCCAGTACTTTGTTTGAAGTACTTCATTAAAATACATATGGTTAGATCGGTAAAATGGTTTTTAAAAATCGACCGCCCCACGCCCCCTTCCCGCCCCCAAACACCCAACCGCACCAGCACACTTAGTCCCAGAAGATGTAAATTAGGGTTTCCATTTCTTGGAGTTTAGCTAATCACGAAATGAACGGGATACATGTGTACTCATCCTGGGTTAAATAAATTCAATTGTTGCTAGAAGTATTGGCAGTGACTAAATGCGGAGTTGAGAATAAACTCAACCAGTTAACAAGTTTTCAATCAGTGGCGTCATTGTCTTCTTCTGATCAGCAGAGAAAACACCGATGTACGTTCTGTTTGGGATTTCCCCATCATCAGTCAAGTGACTACTCAAGGTGATCCGTACTTTGATCCATGCGTTCATCTACCGGGAACTCATTTTTTATGTGTCCTTGATGGTAGATGTCAAGTGAGGCCTGACCTTACACGCCCACACGAGCATGTCATTCCTGTCATTGTGATGGATAGACATACGAGTGGGTGGAGAGAGTTGCATGGGCTGGATGTGGATAGTATCAATCGAAAACAGGTGATTTAACTTCATCTTGTTTAATACAAGGCCAGGTGCTTCGTGGTCATTGTGTAGACTACATGGTCAGTTTTTGGAATTTTAGTTAGTCATCTTTCCTACTTGATCCGTCAATTGACCACATCAGTGTATAAGGCGATTTCAAAATATACCATATTGGAAACTTGGACTATCTAACTCGGACAACAATATTGGTTGGAAACAAGAAAACCAAACTACAATAAACTGAGGCTACCAAACTCGGGACTAAATTTGGGCTACCAAACATAAGGGACTTCAATAAACTGAGGCTACCAAACTCGGGACTAAATTTGGGCTACCAAACATAAGGACTTCAATAAACTGAGGCTACCAAACTCGGGACTAAATTTGGGCTACCAAACATAAGGGACTTCAATAAACTGAGGCTACCAAACTCGGGACTACAATGAAATATAAATATTATATTAAAAACTTGGAATACTAAATTGACTACCGTATTGGAAACGTGGACTATCTTAAAGTAACTTTGACTATATTATTGGAAACTTAAACTATCTTATAGGAAACTTGGACTACGTTATTGGAAACTTGGACTACGTTATTGGAAACTTGGACTACCTTATAGGAAAATTTGACTACCTTATAGGAAACTTGGACTACGTTATTGGAAACTTGGACTACGTTATTGGAAACTTCGACTACCTTATAGGAAAATTTGACTACCTTATTGGAAACTTGGACTACCTTATAGGAAAATTTGACTACCTTATTGGAAACTTGGACTACCTTATTGGAAACTTGGACTACCTTATTGGAAACATGGACTACCTTATTAGAAACTTTGACTATCTTATTGGAAATTTGAACTACCTTATTGGAAACTTGGACTACCTTATTGGAAACTTGGACTACCTTATTGGAAACCTGGACTACCTTATTAGAAACTTTGACTATCTTATTGGAAATTTGAACTACCTTATTGGAAATTTGAACTACCGTAAAGGAATCTTGGAATGCCATAAATGAAGTGAACAAATGATATATAAAAACTTTAATTGATAGCTCCAAGTTATGTGGAGAATTGAGGGGGGGGGGCCTCCATTCCTTAATGTGGTTATCCACCAAGTTAGCTGTCAGTGAATTCTCATTTATTGATGTGGTGGCCCAGATAAATTTCTTCTGTCTTCCGTCTTCCCGTGTTATTATTTTTTTCTTTTAAAATACTCAACGAATTTGTTTTTGGCAATTCACACAAACCAGAGAGAAATACATCAAAGTAAATAAGAAGGAAATCATTAAATATTTTGCTCGGCGGCCCAGTACCTATTGATCCTCGGACCGGTTCCGGTCCGCGGGGTTTGGGGACCACTGGTCCATAGGTTCATTTGTCAGCGTGTCCACTTGTCCGTATGTCCACTTGTCCGTATGTTCTCATGTCGTGTGTTCGGTTGTCTTGTGTTCACGTGTGTTTTCACATGTCTTGTGTATTTGTGTATTCGCGTGTCATGTGTTCAGATGTGTCTTGTGTTGACTATCCGGTGGTCGGTCACCCTAGTTTACTAATGCAGCCATGAGAGATAAATGAAGTAATAATAAATCAGTTCGGGACAAATTGATTAGAAGGGCGATGCGGGTAAGGAGCTGGTGGTGAAATCAGTTATAATTAATAGTACAATTAGTCTCACCACTAAATGGCTTATTTTGTTTAAAATTTAAATATTGGCACATTTTATTGAATGTATAATGAAAATGGTCATTCAGTTTGGAACGATTACATGAGGCCAGTGCTGCTTTTTTCTATTAAAGAAAGTACCGGAACACAGCGTGACAAAGCATTCCAGGCAGTAATAAAAATAAGTACATGGAAAAAAGGTGCCGGAACGCCGTCCCAGTGCGGTACGAGGGAGAAAAAAAGCACTGGCTGAAACTGTGAAAGGTGAGTTCGCAAAAAAGATATAGATGTCGAATTGTTAAGTCGATTGCCATATGATATGTAAGATATTACTGAGTGGCTTACCATTACAATTGACGAACAGCGCTTAATACCACACAGCAGACCATGGACTGAGTAGTGGCGGCGGTTGCTCTTCAGCATCGGCGCTGTGGATGACGTCACTCCGCGGTTCCTCATGTCGACAGGTCATCAGCCGACTCCAAGATGTTTGATATAATCCAACAGATTCAGGGGCGGGGCAAATACTGCAATCCAGTCGTCTAGTGGAGATGGCCTTTAAAATAACCCTCAACAGTTGTCAACACAATCTCACATAGTCGCCAAATACCCGAGCTGTGTCCGCTATAACGTTACACTGTGACACAATCTATGATAACTAATAACATTGTATCCTACTAGGCACAGTCTGTTATAACGGTACGAGTATGCTATAGTTTACACAATGTTTTTGTCACAAAGGTCGAAAAAAAAAGGATTGAAAGTTTAGAAGTAAGATCAGGTGCATGGGGCACAATGTACAAATAGTGCCACCTTAAACAATTAGCATCTTACTTCAAGGGGTTTATATATAATAAATATTCCACTAATTTAAGGTGATTAAATCTACTAAAGGAAGCGTTGCAGCTTTCAATCCATTCAATTATTCAAATTCCCAATATTCATGGTGGTGGGAAGAATGCGCGGTGGAGTTTTGTAGAAAAGCTACTGCAAACTTTCCTCCTTTGAAAGAGAAAATCTATTTTACTAGGGGGGGGGGATATATAAAAAAATAAAAATGTAGTATGTCTTAATGTTTTCTTGTAGATGAAATATTTTTGTTATAATAGGTAACGTCATTAGTTATGCATTGATTTGAATTTTCCTCAGATAAATCATGTATTCATGAACACAGGTTGTATATTAAATTTATCCAAAATTAATTATGAACAACGAATCCATTTGTATCCTTCAAAAACAGAATTGAAGTAGCCATAATATGTATAGACCCTATTTGTAACACCTATGTTAAAGCGCGTGGGTCTCCTGCACACCACGCCGGCTCCAGGCACGATGAGTGGGGGTGGGGGAGGCGGCGGTTGTAGATCATAATCCTCTGGTTTTAATTCCGACCTAAGCGCGCCAGGGTAACCTCCCCACAAGCATGTTCAGGGGAAGTAAATGAACAAAGGGAAATTACGTAACGGCTGTTGCCATGAATTAATTAATAGTTACTCTCCCTTCCTTCCCCCACCGCCCTTACCGCTGAATAGAATTATTGTAAGCTGATGGCGTGGGCCTACAGCACGAGAACTGTCACGCATGAATTATTTCTAACAAATGGTGCAGTCGTAAACCTACAGCGTGTGTAAAAACAATATAGTCGTAGTATTACGAGTCACCGTTGTGCCACGAGGTTAGTGTAACATGTTTTAGATGACGTTTTTTTAACCAGTTCTTTTCATTTTTTTAAAAATTAAAAACATATTTTAAAAATTCTTTTGCTTTTAAATTTGGTCACTCATACCTTCAACTCATGCAAAAAGTCATTTGCCTCGGCCTCTGTACGGCCTGTGGCCTCTGTACGGCCTGTAGCCTCTGTACGGCCTGTAGCCTCTGTACGGCCTGTGGCCTCTGTACGTCCTGTGGCCTCTGTACAGCCTGTGTACGGCCTGTGGCCTCTGTACGGCCTGTGGCCTCTGTACGGCCTGTGGCCTCTGTACGGCCTGAGGCCTCTGTACGGCCTGAGGCCTCTGTACGGCCTGTGGCCTCTGTAAGGCCTGTGGCCTCTGTACGGCCTGTGGCCTCTGTAAGGCCTGTGGCCTCTGTACGGCCTGTGGCCTCTGTACGGCCTGTGTACGGCCTGTGGCCTGTGTACGGCCTATGGCCTCTGTACGGCCTGTGGCCTCTGTACGGCCTGTGGCCTCTGTACGGCCTCTGTACGGCCTGTGGCCTCTGTACGGCCTGTGGCCTCTGTACGGCCTGTGGCCTCTGTACGGCCTGTGGCCTCTGTACGGCCTGTGGCCTCTGTACGGCCTGTGGCCTCTGTACGGCCTGTGGCCTCTGTGCGGCCTGTGGCCATTCCCACTAATGGGCACCCATGGCGGAATTTTTTAATTACAATTACGTGTATTAGTGTTGCAATTAATCCCTATTTTGTATATTAAACATACTGAGGGAAAATATTCGAGTGCTCTTAAGCTTACATCATAATTAGAATCCCCCCCCCCATTTCAACACTATTTTTCAATAATTTATTCTTGCTATAAATCACATTACATAGACATAGATAGAATACAGGAAAAAAAACTTTAAATTCCATCGTTTGTTTACTCTATCTCTACTATGCAATAAAATTGAAATCATCACAGTTATCATCACAGTTATCATCACAGTTATCATCACAGTATTTCAGTAATCACACACAAAAGTAAAGACCGTGTAGCCGTCTATATTTTTTCAAACTGATGAAAATTAAATATTTCTATTCATTGACTTATTTAGAATGTATAGTATTATAATCCAATGAATGAGATCCACTGGGTCCGTTTATGTTTACATGCCTTGATGCAGTGGAGATGGACTGGTCAGTATCCTAAGCCTTCACTATGGTTGCAAAAACAAGACTAAACCACTTTCCGATGTATAAACTTCGGTGAAATCCATGAGAAGAGCACCGACCAATACAATCAACATCCAACAAGCTGTAAGTGTAAGCTTCCTGCTAGAGCCCCCAACTAACCACTCAGTTACCAGCCCAGCGACTACTTCCACTACTACCACTACTACCACAGAGCGTCCAATGTCACCAGTGCACCAGTCCGTTTGTCGCCTTGCCTATCAACTGTACCCTCGCCGTGGCCTCGTCTGTTACCCAGTGTCTTACCTTCTCGCCCCGTGTCAAACACTCCGTGAAAGTTAACTCTGTGGTAACCATGACAAGGGGACAACTCTAGGTGGAGCATTGCTCCTTCCCCTCCCCACCTATCTCAGCCATGGCAATTTTTAAGTCGGTGACGTGTTCCTGGTTAGTTCGGAGGAAAACGAATAGAGGTGCTGTGCGTGCCAGTGCTTAGTGGTGAGGATTGTATACGGGTACGTGGTGCTAATGTCACAAGCGTGTTTGTATATTAGGTAGTTTGGAGATGCGTGTCTGCTCGTTATAAATGTTGACAGAGTGCAAAATTCTGCAGGAAACGATATTAAAATTAACCTCACACAACTCGACAGTTGCTAAGTGTAAGAGCTGGGCATCGGTACATAGAACGAGCAATCTAATTATTATTTTTTAAATATATTTTATGGGTGATTAAAAGCATTTTTCCCACCAGGATAATTAAAGAATAAAGACAAACATATGCGAGCGATCTCTGCTAATAAGAACATTCATGAATTTGTAACATATTTTCTCAACTGGACGATGGATAACCTAAAATTCCTAATCCTTCCTGATCACATAACTCTGCTCCACCACCAACTCTACCTGACTACACCACTCTGCCCCACCACCAACTCTACCTGACTACACTACCCTGCCCCACCACCACCTCTACCAGACTACACCACTCTACCCCACCACCAACTCTACCTGACTACACTACCCTGCCCCACCACCACCTCTACCAGACTACACCACTCTACCCCACCACCAACTCTACCTGACTACACTACCCTGCCCCACCACCACCTCTACCAGACTACACCACTCTACCCCACCACCAACTCTACATGACTACATCACCCAGCCCCTCTACCAACTCTACCTGACTACACTACCCTGCCCCACCACCACCTCTACCAGACTACACCACTCTACCCCACCACCAACTCTACATGACTACACTACCCTGCCCCACCACCACCTCTACCAGACTACACCACTCTACCCCACCACCAACTCTACCTGACTGCACTACCCTGCCCCACCACCAACTCTACCTGACTACACCACCCAGCCCCTCTACCAACTCTACCTGACTACACCACCCAACCCCACTACCAACACTACCCGATAATACCACCCTTCCGATGACCAAATCTACTTCAATACATCTTATTTTCCCTAGATTCTAATTTATCAGTCTAAAAACTACAATAGCGCGTCTCGCCGTATCCCAATCGGAGACAGAGATATAAGATGTGCTTCCTGGCAACCCTGGAGTGACAGATCAAGGAAAGGCTACCCCTTGCCGAGTAAGATCAAGGGGAGATTATGCCAGTAGCACCGTGACGGGCGACGAAAATCAACATCCAGTTTGGAAGAGAAGGGAGAAAATAGATTCGTGGAAGGGAGAAAGGAGAGGGTGTGGGTGCCCGGGGGCCTCTTTGATCTTTTGTGTTGAATTGTTTGCGGACGGGTTCGGTGTTATAACGTTCGGTCTGTTCACGTTAGTGGCGCTACAGACTTGGCGTTTTAATCAGACTAGGCAGATGTTAGGAGTGGGCATGGGTGGGAGGGAATGGTCAGGGTGACAAGGGTGTGTGGTATGGGTGACCGGGGACGTGTGGCTAGAATGACCTTTGCACGTGTGGTTAGAGTGACAACGACCGGGCATATGGCGTAGATATGGTTAGGGTGGTTGTAAGGTACGATTTAGACGGCTGACATTGGTTGCGAAGGCGAGGGCAGAAAAGCAACTTTACATTCTTTGAGAGACAAACATTAATAATCTTCTGACGCATTTCCCAATAATATAGCGCAGTGCTTCTCCCACTTTTCTCTGTCAATAACACGCAGAATAACTGAATTGCAGTGTGCAGCTATTCCCAATCCTAGAATTAATAAATTTTTATTTTGTCTTTGTTTCGACAGCTCAAATTCGGTGTATTCATAAATCATTATGAACAAGAATTAATCTCAACGCTATTCTACGACATAAGTGTATTTCACTATTCTAGGATAGCGTGTTCATTCAGTGGCCAATTTCGCTAGCTTGAGATAGCTTGCATGGTATGTTCACTTTGGTATTTTTACTGAGATTTATTAAGCAAGATATGATATTGTATTAGACATATTTTCAATGGTAGTCAATACAACATATTCAACGCTTATTTTGCTATGTCACTCATTGAAATAATGCACTTCTATGTACTGTGATACACACGGTCTCAGTTTCGATTTTCGTCTATCAAACTAACAGGGTTGTGTAGCAGAAATTCAAACTTTGAGGGCCACGTCTTAAAACACGCTTTTCACTGTCACAAGAATACAGAGTCACAAGAATACAGAGTCACAAGAATACAGAGTCACAAGAATACAGAGTCATAAGAATACAGAGTCACAAGAATACAGAGTCACAAGAGTACAGAGTCACAAGAATACAGAGTCACATGAATACAGAGTCACAAGAATACAGAGTCACAAGAATACAGAGTCACAAGAATACAGAGTCACAAGAATACAGAGTCACAAGAGTACAGAGGCACAAGAGTACAGAGGCACAAGAGTACAGAGGCACAAGAGTACAGAGGGCACAAGAGTACAGAGGGCACAAGAGTACAGAGGGCACAAGAGTACAGAGGGCACAAGAGTACAGAGGGCACAAGAGTACAGAGGGCACAAGAGTACAGAGGGCACAAGAGTACAGAGGGCACAAGAGTACAGAGGCACAAGAGTACAGAGGCACAAGAGTACAGAGGCGAAAGACGCAAGAGTTGAGAGAGAGAGAGAGAGAGAGAGAGAGAGAGAAACGCCGATCACCCTCCACTCTTTGAACTTTCTCCCCAGCTGTGCCCGGCAAAGAGTTAAGACAACAGCTGACTCACACCAACGATCACACCTTCCTTACCCCACCCCACCCCATCTTTGTGCGCCCCAAGCCAATTATCTCTCTTGGTGAACCGGAGCCCTAAATTGTTTTATTTACTTAGCGCATAAAATACAGGGCGAGGTGGGACAGGGCGGGGCGCGGCACCCACTGGGCAGACGATGTGTAGTGATAAGATCAGGTTTAATAGAGGGGAGATGAAAGGAAGCAGGCCTACCAAAAAAGATTGGATCCAACAAGTTAATATTTCAATTGGAACATAAGAATACAATGATGTAGATATAATATTGTAGTACATTTATCTCTCTACCTCCTCTATTGAAACAATGTGATTACAGCAGAGGAACAATATTCGTTTGTTGATGACGTGTGTCAAAATTATGTTTGCCTTTAACTTTAACGTTGCCTCTCTATATTGATTATGTTGTAGTAGTCTGTTGCCTCTCTATATTGATTATGTTGTAGTAGTCTGTTGCCTCTCTATATTGATTATGCTCTAGCAGTGGACAAAAACATTCCATCGGTCAAGATTAGTAAATGTCAAAGTCGAGTATTTACATTTTACTGTGTTACTGATCTTAAGATCTTTGATTAACGCCTCTTATTTCACTATTCTCTTACACAAAAAACACGTTGTTTACTAGTCACGTGGCCTTCTGTCTTCTGTTACCTCCCAACTTACTCCCTCTCACGTCAAGGGCCATATCCATCAGATGTACTTTGTGAGTTCGGTGGCCAGTCCTCGTTATAACAGACAACAGCGTTCTGTTCTTGTGATACCCCCTCCCTACACATGCCCCCCCCCCACGCCCTTCTCTCAGTTCTAGTGCCAGACCTGGACGCGTCTTTTGTTGTAGAGTGTGGGCATCAGGTGACCTAGACTGTCCTAGACTGTCACTAACTCCCTCCCTTGGAAGTGCGGAGTAGGGGGCGGTGTGGCTCGGTCGTAGTCGTACAGCGAACAATCGGCATTACGGCCACAGTACTTCCCATGGTCAGGTGGCTCGATCGTTAACAAGCTGCATTACGGCCACAGTACTTCCCATGGTCAGGTGGCTCGATCGTTAACAAGCTGCATTACGGCCACAGTACTTCCCATGGTCAGGTGGCTCGGTCGTTAACAAGCTGCATTACGGCCACAGTACTTCCCATGGTCAGGTGGCTCGGTCGTAGTCGTACCGTGAACAATCGGCATTACGACCACAGTACTTCCCATGGGGTGGCTCGGGCGTGATTACTACTAATAGGTATTTGACCTGATCATGGTCATGCAACAGGTACAAATACGTAATTTGCCGTTTCATGGACAGGTACAAATACTTATTTTGTCGTATCACGGACAGGTACAAACACGTATTTTACCTGACTACCTGACCATGGAATGTAACAGGTACAAACACGTATTTTACCTGACTACCTGACCATGGAATGTAACAGATACAAACACGTATTTTACCTGATCATGCACATGTAAAAATCAAAGAATAAAAATGATCCAATAGATGTCATTCTGTATTCACAAAGAAATATGTTAGTATCCGATATTATATCAACATAGAAAGAATGTATTTTCCGATATTGTTATCAACATAATAGAAATTAATCAATTACTGTATAGAAATATCGCTAGTTGAATTGAAGTTTTTCCATAAAATATATGTAAATTTATCTGCAGCTAAACATCTGATGCAAACTTAAACACTCCAAACACACAATAACCTTTAACCTACTCATCGCCTAGATCCGATGACATAAATCAAACGGCATGATATTTAAAACTCCAACGGTCGCCCCGCCCCCCTCCCCCTCCCAAGACCCCAGGGTCTTTTATGGGCCGACCCGAAGACAATAAGGCGACGTGGAGTTGAAAGGCTAGAAATGGAAGCTCTCTAGAGACTCTGCCTTCTAAAACTAGATTTCATTGTTGGCTTTGTCTAAAACTGTTAAAAAGCTTTTAATCTTTGATGGATGTTAACTTTTTAATGGGAGCTAATCCCAGCTGATGTAATGACAATTATTACCTCCCATCAAACCCCCACCCTGAATTGTGAAAGCAAACAGCCATGATTCGTGTTGGATTATTTGTTCTGTGATTGGGACATATAGGGGATTTTGGTTTAATTTGTTGTTATGTGATTTGGACATAGAAGTGATTTTGGTTTGATTCGTTGTTCTAAGATTGGAACATAGAGGGGATTATTATTTGATTCGTTGTTTTGTGATTGGCAAATAGGGGAGATTTTTGTTTCATTAGTTGATCTGTGATTGGTAAATAGGGGAGATTTTTGTTTCATTAGTTGATCTGTGATTGGTAAATAGGGGAGATTTTTGTTTCATTAGTTGATCTGTGATTGGTAAATAGGGGAGATTTTTGTTTCATTAGTTGATCTGTGATTGGGAAATAGGGGAGATTTTTGTTTCATTAGTTAATCTGTGATTGGGAAATAGGGGAGATTTTTGTTTCATTAGTTGATCTGTGATTGGGAAATAGGGGAGAATTGGGAAATAAAGGGAATTTTTGTTTAATTAGTTGGTTGTGTGATCTTGATATTGTTTAATGTGTTGTGATTTACAGAGATATCAAAGCAGCAGCATAAAAGATAGTAAAATCAATAATTTTCTTTTCCAGAGTTGATAGAATAATTTTAGATATAGCTATTCAATTTAATATTTTTATATAAACTTTTGTCACGGGGTGAAACAATCGTTTAAGATAAATATGATTAATAAACTAAATTTAGACTTAGAGAGTTATCATTCTGCAAAAAAATAAATAACATTAAACAGTCTTTTCAAAGAAGTCTTATGCCCACCCCCCCCCCTTTTTTTTTACACTTCCCTGTTGTTTATAGAGAGCGATGTGACAAAGGAAAGGGAAACGTTTCATAAAAACTTTTGTATACGTATTCCTTAAACCCATGGAAATAAATGTACCTTTAGTACACGTTCTCAGTAGCTCTAGTACACGTTCTCAGTAGCTCTAGTACACGTTCTCAGTAGCTCTAGTACACGTTCTCAGTAGCTCTAGTACACGTTCTCAGTAGCTCTAGTACACGTTCTCAGTAGCTCTAGTACACGTTCTCAGTAGCTCTAGTACACGTTCTCAGTAGCTCTAGTACACGTTCTCAGTAGCTCTAGTACACGTTCTCAGTAGCTCTAGTACACGTTCTCAGTAGCTCTAGTACACGTTCTCAGTAGCTCTAGTACACGTTCTCAGTAGCTCTAGTACACGTTCTCAGTAGCTCTAGTACACGTTCTCAGTAGCTCTAGTACACGTTCTCAGTAGCTCTAGTACACGTTCTCAGTAGCTCTAGTACACGTTCTCAGTAGCTCTAGTACAAGTTGTAAGTTTCAAACTGGTTTCATATTTCTTTAGTCATTCTGGTGAAAACATGATGGGGTCTTCATAGCCATTTGTATACTATACTGCAGTGGTTTTCAATCTGTGGTCCGCGGAGATATGCCTGGTACTGGTGGTCCGCGGAGATATGCCTGGTACTGGTGGTCCGCGGAGATATGCCTGGTACTGGTGGTCCGCGGAGATATGCCTGGTACTGGTGGTCCGCGGAGATATGCCTGGTACTGGTGGTCCGCGGAGATATGCCTGGTACTGGTGGTCGCGAGCAAAGGATGAAATTTTAGTGTGTTTTTTAAAATTAAAAACGTATGCGTGATAATGAGACAACTGCCACATTTACGACATGTTTGATTCATTGAGAAAGTCTAGCGAATTAAAGAATAAACGCAGACTTGAAATCTATTTTTGATCAGGGCATAAAAGATTTTAATTGCAACAAAGTTCTTTGCTTCATAATGGTCGAATATGGATCTTGAACATGAACATCTACTAACTGATACATGATGAAGTTCGCTGGTTATCAAGGGGGAAAGTGGCTAACAGACTGAATTACGTGATCCTGTGAGAGAATTTCTTGGATACACAAATTAAAGTTTGTGATCGTTTGAACGATAGCTTATGGGTTGCTGTTCTGGCTTACTTGGTTGACAATTTTGAAAAAAAAATTAATAAACTAAATTCATCTCTGCAAGGAAAGCAGACACTTTTAATTACTCTCAGTGACAAAGTGTCTGCTTTTACGAACAGCTTGATCTTTGGAAAACAATATTATTTCAGGATAATTTCGACATGTTTGATAAATTGTATGAATTCACCGAGAAACCAGAAAATACTGAAATCAATAAACAACTGTTGATAAATTTGATTTCTGACTATACTAAATGACTGCAGGAACAATGCTATATATATGAACAATGCTATTTCTATTTTATTGATTTGAACGTTCAGATTTTTTCGTGGGTTTCCTGACTTTTTCTTGCGCACATTAACAAATTAAATTTACCAACATCGAAATCAAACCAATTCATTGAACTGACCAGTGATACTATTTTCAACATGTTGCATCAGAACGTGAGCTTGATGAAATTTCGGAGTACCCAGAACTGTCTCAGAAAGCTTTAAAAATACATTTACCCTTTGCAACATTATATCTTTTTGAATGTGGATTTTCTGCATTGGTTACAATCTAAACAAAATATCGATCTTGACTTGAAGTTGAAGATGAACTACGATGGAGTTTTTCAAATATTACATCTCGCTTACATCTATGTGATGTGCTCAAATGTGCAAGCTGCGAGGCTCGCATTAAAAGAATGAATGTATCAGTCTTCTAATACTAACTACTGTTATCGACGTTGACTTGCTGTTGTTGTTAAAGTAAGCAGTAAGAATTTAATAAGTATAAGATAAGTGTAAGTGACATTTGTTCGTTACAAAAGAAGGCCATTTCAATGTTTCAATACAATATTGTTTTTGAAGCACACAAATCGTAGCATATTAATATAGTTTTACTAACTAACATGTATACTATAGTAATTAGTTATAAACACAGTATAATCTATATATCTATATATATATATAAATTAAATATATAATTCTCTTCGTGGTCGTACCCTGCGAGGCAACAAGAAGTCGCATGTGCAACAGAGCGTGACGAATGACCCTCGCTCGGGTCAACTAAACACTGTTGGCAAGCGTGGTGGGATGAAATGAATAAATAGAAGTAAAAAAAAAGATTTTTAAAAACCACGTTTTTAGAAGCGGACTAAAAAGAAGAAAATAATTTAAAACTTATTAGTTCAAGTACTTCGATTTAATATGACTAAAAACGTGGGGCGGGCGCTTATGAGGTTTAACATATGCGGTTCACTCATTCTCTCACTTATAGATCTCTCTTTTGCCTTCTAAATTAGAAATCTTTAATTTTTATACCAAACACCCACCCCACGTTTTTAGTCATATTAAATCGAAGTACTTGAACTAATAAGTTTTAAATTATTTTCTTCTTTTTAGTCCGCTTATAAAAACGTGGTTTTTAAAAATCTTTTTTTTACTTCTATTTATTTTATTCTTTTTAGTCCACTTATAACAACCTGGTTTTTTAAAAATATTTTTTTACCTCTATTTATTTTACCAAACACCTCACAAGCGCCCGCCCAACGTTTTAAAAACATTGTGATGTGGTCACGGGGCGAACTCACGGATGTCAACAAAAGCCGACGGTACAGATGCTTTTATATAGACTATAGATAAACTTAAAAGTTCAATAATTTAATAACGGTACATTTGATCGATCTGAAATTTTGATACAATGCATTGTCATCCAAGATCTATCTGTGGTAAAATTTTCAGATCTCTAGGGACCATCAGAAGTGGTTCAATTTTACGTTGGCAGATTTGAAAAAATCTTGGACAAACAACAAACAATGCCCAACGAAAGCGAGTTAATAAAAACGTGGTAAAAAAGGGGTGGGGTGGGAGTGGGTGGCAACAATGCACTTGCGTTCACTTGCATTGTGCCTTCACAGTAAATGTGAAATTTGTAGTGTACTGGTTATCATGTCCGCCTCATACGTCGATGGTCCTGGGGTCAAGCTCCAGGGAAAACATTTTTTAAAATTATTTTTAAAAAATGTCTGTATGTGCCCGTTCTTTTACCCCTTTATTGCCAACACTAGCTGATTTAGTTACGGGTGAAGACTTCCTGAAAGACACAGTTGTCAAAATGGGATGGGTTTGGGCAAACGACTGTGATTGAATGAAAAGAAGGAATTCTGGAGAGACACGCGGCGTAGCATACGCCGCAGACTTGCTCATAATAGACAGTGCAAAGAACGGATGGGGGGGGGGTGAGAGTAAAGACACAAAAAGCAGCACAAAGTAAGTAAAAAATAGCGAATAAGCATGGAGACAAGCACACTGAGGTTGTTGTTACCCGCCTCACATTTAATACGACCATCCCTTAAACATAAACTGTGATTGGCCGACCCTAGCGAGGGTTAGTCATGTTTAGGGTTGTTAATTGCGTGTTGTTGTTTTCTGTTGTTTTTTAAAACCGCTTATCGATTATGTAACTCTGATTTTAAACAGATTATCGTTTTATAGCTGACTTCATAGAAGTTAGGGGTGTACCGAATTTCTCCTGCAAACGTCTAGAAACCAACAATGAGTTGGCAGTCCCCCCCCCCAAACCGACGTTCACTCGCGTTGTTTTGATTTCTTCGTGCTGTAGTTTGTGTCCGTTATTTCTCCACTTTCTTTGCACTCTCCATGAGCAAGTCTGCGGCGTATGCTACGCCGCGGGGCGTGTAGTATATATATAATTCACATAAACGAGTATGTGCAAGTAAGCATGACGAATGACCCTTGATGGGGTCGACAAATCACAGTTGGCAAGCGTAGTGGGATGAAAAGAAAGAAAAAAGATACAAAAAAAAAGGGGGGGGGGATGGAAACGATGCTTCTTGCGTTCACTTGCGTTGTGCCTTCACAGAGACACATATGATTCGTCGTGTAGTGGTTATCACGTCCGCCTTGCACGCGGAAAGTCCTGAGTTCAAACCCCAGCGTGAATATTTTATTTGGTTAATTTTAAAAAATGTTTGTTTCTGCTTTTTAACCACGTTTTATTAACTCGCTTTCGTTCCTGTGGATTTGTTTGTTTGTCTGTCCACAATTTTTCAAATCTGACAACGTAAAATTAAACCACTTCTGATGGTCTTATAGATCTCAATATTTTACCACAGATAGATCTTGGATGACAATGTATTGTATCAAACTTTCAGATCGATCGCATGTACCATTATTAAATTATTTAGTTTTCTATATTAACCACGTTTCTTTTATTATATACTTGCTTTCGTGTCTTTCTGTCCGCAATTTTTTAAATTTGCCAATGTAAAATTACACCACTGCTGATGGTTCTAGAGAGCTCAAAACTTTACCACAGATAGATCTTGGATGACAAGACAATACATTGTATCAAAATTGCAGATCGATCGAATGTAACGTAATTAAATTAATGCATTTCTTAGTTTATCTTTATATAAGCATCTGTACCCGCCTGCCGTAGTTTCATTTCACGTGGCGAGTTCACCCAGGGCCGTCTTAACGCATAGGCCCGTTGGGCATTTGCCCGGGGGCCCACGAGCATAGGGGCCCCATGGGAATATGTTTATTTATCTATATTATGTATATTAATTTTTCTATTCCTTCGGGAAAGGGGGCACTCTTTCTTTGCCCAGGGGCCCAACACTTTTTCTTTGCCCAGGGGCCCAAAATGGTGTAAAGACGGCTCTGAGTTAACCCCGTGACCTCATCGCTTTGTTATCAAACTTTGGGTGGGCGCTGATGAGGTATTTGGTAAAATATATAGAGGTAAAAAATGATTTTAAAAACCACGTTTTCATAAGTGGACTAAAAAGAAGAAAATAATTTAAAAATTATAAGTTCAAGTACTTCGATTTAATATGACTAAAAACGTGGGGCGGGTGTTTGGTATAAAAATTAAAGATTTCTAATTAAGAAGGCAAAAGAGAGATCTATAAGCGAGAGAATGAGTGAACCGCATATGTTAAACCTCATAAGCGCCCGCCCCACGTTTTAGTCATATTAAATCGAAGTACTTAAACTTATAAGTTTTAAATTATTTTCTTCTTTATAGTCCACTTATGAAAACGTGGTTTTTAAAAATCATTAATTTTTTTACCTTTATTTATTTCCCATTACTTCGTGCTGCTGTTTGTGTCCTTTCTCTCACCCCCCACTTCTTTGCACTATCTATGATGAGCATGTCTGCGGCGTATGCTACGTCGCGGGTCGTTATCTCGTTATATATAAATTTTTAGCACGGCAGTAGCGCAATTTTCAGTAGTAGTCCGTGGCTCAGACACACATTTTTCAAGTGGTCCTTGAATCTCAAAAGGTTGAGAACCACTGCTATACGGTATTGCGGTACTGGTGCTGTACTGTAGGAACAGGTACAAATACATTAAGACGATACCCGGCGTATAAGGGGCCGTCCATAAAGTACGTCACGCTCCAGAAGGGGGGGAGGGGTGTAAGAAAGTGTGACACTTTGTGACAGGGGGGGAGGGGGGTCCGGCCATGTGTGACGTGACGGTGTTTTACATAAAATTTTAATTATTTTGTTAATAAAAAAACAACATTTTTGTTCAAAATGTGACATACTTTATAGGGGTATGAAGGGGGGGGGGTCCAAGATTTGTGACAGGGGGTAGGGGGAGTTAAAAATGGTCAAAAATAGCGTGACGTACTTTATGGACGGCCCCTAACACGACCCCGGACTTTTGAGAATATTTTTAGGGGTTAAAAACAAAATAAACACAATCTTGTTTGTAAACATTTTAAAAGACTTGGCCAATGATAAATATATAAAGACTTATGAAGAGATACTTTGTTTTCTTCTGCAGGTGGGTATCAGCAAATATTGATGGTAACATATTACCAACAGTTACCTTTCTACTTTTTTTTTAAAATGTTACTCATTAATAAGAAAGACAAACGAAAAAACTCTTTCAAGTTTGCATTGACTTTAAAATGTATATATTTTACCGAAGAAATTGTCTCCTTGCATGAGGGAATTTTTTTCTTCTTAATTTTTTCAGGAATAGGAATATCTTAGGATATGTGAAAACATTTTGGTTGAAATTATAAGCATCACATAAAACATAACACTTTGACGTCTGTAAGCATCACATAAACATAACACTTTGACGTCTGTAAGCATCACATAAAACATAACACTTTGACGTCTGTAAGCATCACATAAAACAATAACACTTTGACGTCTGTAAGCATCACATAAAACATAACACTTTGACGTCTGGTAATCACGACATCCCCCTTGCCTGCCCCCCCCCCTGGTCGACTTGTGCCGTCTCCCCTGGTTGACTACTGATCACATCAAAACAGCCCCCCAGTAACCAGTAGACGTGATCATGCAACCTCCCCACTCACCCCTGTAATCGTGATACCCCTCTACACCCCGTGAAGGTAAACACCCAGAGACTTGATACAACAAAAGATCTATACATTACCGCTTCGTTTATTGCCATACTCATACTCACCGCACTGAATCAAAGTGTTGTTTTATTTAGCCCTCCCACTACCAATTTCCACCAAACGTGACGTGGGTCTCAAACTATAAGTTTCATTTTCGACGATTCTATCAGCTATCGGTCAATCGTTCAAGTGTGAACAACGTAAGTTATCGTTTGTAGCAATAAGCCATTGGCAACTGATCGCTATCTGCTATTTAAATCCCTTATATTAACTTCGCGGCCGTCTCTCTCTCTCTCTCTCTCTCTCTCTCTCTCTCTCTCTCTCTCTCTCTCTCTCTCTCTCTCTCTCTCTCTCTCTCTCTGTCCGTCGTCATCTCATGGGCGGGCGGGCGGAAAAACAAAAGTCAAAAATGACCCACTTCCCCTGATCCGATCGAGCTGAAATTTGGCACATGGACCCGACTGACCTAACAATGCATCGTATCAAAATTTCAGATCGATCGAACGTACCGTAATTAAATTAATGCATTTTTAGTTTATCCTTATATGAGGTATGTAATTCAAATTCACTGTTTGTTATTGCTTTTTTCCACGTGAAAGTTTGAGTAGACGCGTTGAGGCGACCCATCGAAGCAACGGGGCGCTTTTGTTTACATTTTACGTGTCACGCTGAGCTCGGTCAAGTGAATCGGTGACCAGACTTTTGCCCTCTCACAGGGTTATGAAGCAAACTTGAGTTGAGACAGATTCAGTCTGTAAATGTTTGAAAATAATCAATACTGTTAGTTATGCCTCATATATAAGGGATTTATAGTCAAAAACTTTGTTTTTACGGGTTTTTTTTTATTATCTATGTGTGACGGGGATGTCCTTAACAGTGAGGCACTGGGACGCCGAAATGATTATTACAACGAAGTGATTATTCGCACGGTTTTGGCCGTGCGGATAATGCTGATATTATCCGCACGGGTCGTCTGCGCATGCGTCTTGCTTATAGTGGCTGGTCACGATGAAAAAAAAACCGCTCCCGGTGTAGACAAAATAATGGCCGACATCACTCGATTTAGGCTAAAATGTGTAATTTATATGTTAACACATATTAAAATTTCATGATTACTGAAATTTTAAAGTACCATTGCCATAAAAATTGATTATTGTGCATTTAATTATAATTACTTATAATTTTTAAATAACAAAAAATGTCATCAGCTTCTCCAGTTGAGTGGTAAATCTAGCTTAGTTCAATTTATTATTATGGTACGTGGATCAAATCCTAGGACTGTTTACTGGGGTTTACAACCACAGTGAGGATGTTTGCAAACACACAAGCAGGCTCTTTCCCAGAAACATTTTATTTTCCCCCACCCATGCCTGTTTTATCTATTCTGTTACTAACAGTCACTGTTACAGACTCTCACTTTAACATTTTTATGCTATACTGGCTATACTTATACCATTGTATCATCTTTCGTTTTTTCATGCTTTAAATTAAATTAACTTAATGGATTTATGTTGACCACAGGTACAATGCTAGTTTTGGGGAGAATAATATTTATTCTTTTTCATTACAGAGTCTCGTCCAATTAAATATTAGGTATGAAAGTTAATAAAAAGTTACTTCATAATTATACAGAATAAAAATACAAAGTTGATTGTACTGGAACAGTTAATAATAGTATAGTTTTATATCAGCTAAATTCGTAGTATTAATAATTAATTAATTAATGATTAATCATTAACTTTAACAAACGATATACAGGTCCGCTCAGATTATTGCTAACATGGATACAAATATAAGATTCCAGACACTCGAAAGACGGTTAAAATGACAATTGAATTAGTTCGACATTATTCTCACGGTCAAAATTTTAAAATGAGAGTCAGTAACAGTGACTGTTAGTATTATTTGTTAATTTTTATTAACATTTTTATATGCATTACCCAAGTCCAAGTCCTTTAGATATCGTTTGGCATCATTCTCACGGTCAAAACCGTGTGGCAGTGCGAATAACGCTAGGCATTATCCGCACTGTTTACCGTGCGGATAATGTTGGACATTATTCGCACTGCCAAAACCGTGCGAATAACGCTTACCTTATTACAATGTCACACAATAAGTGAACAAAATGTAAGATATGAATTAAATGCGGCATGGGGCGCCAATTTTTCAGTTTGGTCGTGGGCGAAAAATGTCATGCACTAAGCATTCTGTCTTAATAATTGTATCTTAAGTCTTACGACATGTTACGGCTGTTATTTTGTTATGAAATTGTTTCATTTGTTCAATTAGGTCACAGTTTGATTGAATAGGTTGTTAACTAAAGAGAAAAAGTTGATGTATTAGGCTGACTTACCGGCTTCATTCTGAGACAACAGTTGACACACAGGTCAGTGTGCTCCAGTACAACGGGAGCCATATATCCTTAATAGACGGACGTCAGTGCCTGTGACCACTGGTTGCCTCGCGGTTACACATTACGTCTGGAGCGGTTTCTCCGGTTAGTGATGTTCAGATGACCACAGCCCTTAAAACTTAACGAAGAAGACTACTGACCCGAGTCGTAATCAAATCTCTCACCTTATCTTTACTGTAGACGCTGTGGATGTCGTCCTACACTCGGTATGGCACTATTTTAACTCAAGCCTCAAGCGATAACTGCTTGATAACAGGAAATCCCATCACAAGACTAATTCGCAATCCTCTTCACGACCAGTGAATTTTATTGCTTGCTCCTCTTTGAAAACGTAGTTTATATAAAACACACTTGCAAATTACCTACGTTTGAGTTTCAGTTTAAGAATAGTTAGAATCGACTGACATGACATCTGACTGCACTTTATGGCAATATTATCAGATTTTTAAAATTAAAATGTGACCTAACACACTTGCCATATATTGGTGAATATATCTTAAATTTAATTATAATACTTATCTGTGGAGTCTAGAAAAGCACAAACTACATTATATTACTTTTAATGACTGTCCCAAACATATAACAGTAAGGAAGAGACAAGCAAGTTCTGTCACAGTAAATCACGTTGGGTTCAGCAACAAAACAAAGATAACTCTCTTTCCCCCCGAATAAAAGCCAAACAAAACGCCTGGACGTTTCACAAACTGATTCCTGATGTTTCCGGACTCCGATCCCCTCTCGGTACCAATAATAAAGTGATTATTCCAGGCCGCTGGCCGTTGGGGTAAGTTGATCTGCCGGGCAACGCCAGTCTCCGGCCAATCGTGGACTGGTAAACACTGTGACACTTGGCTTGGCTTCGGCACGGGAGGGGGTGAGAGTGGGGGAACGAAACATGCTCCGGGTGGGGGGGGGGAGGTACGACGTGTCAGTTGCCCGTCTTACTCCCCCTGCTGGGGTGATTACAACCCCCTCCGCCACCTTTCCTCACCCTCTTAACTCGCGTGAGTGACACGTGACCTTGACTAGGGTGGGGGAAGCCTGGTCTCATCACATGACCTACATTATAGAACAAACGGGGCCGGAAGGACAATCATGACCCATTATGACTTTTAGATGTAAGATTGAGATTTAATAAATGAAAGCAGGCAGTCGGACTAATGTTAGTTTATTGTAACGACATTTACCCACATTTTACACCAATATTTAAAGTTAGTTTGATTTCATTAAATTTTTAAAAACCAACATTATATATTTTCCCCTTAAAAATAGCATTACGTCAATGGGAATAGGAATTATCTAATAAGTTGTCACGCTAAGCTTTTTGAGGAAGAATCGGAATCGGGGAATCCCTAAATAGACAACACGTCCGTTAATGAATGAGCTTGGAAAAACTAATGAGCATTAATGGTATAAACAATATAATAGCCCAAGTCACAGGTTGGATGGATCGAGTATATATCCGTAACGCTATGACATCATTTTTTGAGCTTATATTTAAATGTTTATACAAGGTGCGCATCAGGAGGTGTGCAAAATAATTATGAATTAAAAGATTCTCACCGTAAAAAAAATATTATAAGACGTCATTGTTTTAGCTTGTATTTTAATTTTGTAAAAGGAAATGATGTAAAAAGAGGATTTGAGGAATTATAATTATAAAATACTTTGTGTACATTTCAGGAAGTTTAATATTTCGTATTTATCAAACAAGGCTAAGTTACTTGGGCTTTTGACCAAAAAAATTTTTTTAAAAAAAATATAAAAAAAAATTGGGCGCCTAGTTGATAAATAGTAGCGCAAATAATAGCAGATATTTTAGGTTCATAAGTGATCTTATGTTTTAATATACTCATTGTTTGTTGAGAAATGATTTAAACCAGTCCAATTTATATAGGCCTAGTTATCGTTTGTCGAGAAATTAAACGCGCCTACAGAAAACTTAATTTTTTTTTAAACAATGAAGTGGATTCTTCCCAGAGGAACAGAAGACGTGTCTACTAGGGATGAAATAAGCATGACTCGTGATAACCCTTAATGGCTCGGGTACCACACATGGTCAGACGTCAGGCCGACATGCCTTTAGCTTCCACCAAAGATAAGTGCTCAAACTTTGACCCAGTGAAGCCACGCATGTCGCTGCCAAACTCTCCCCGACGCGACGCGGCGTCCGCATACTAACTCCCCCGCCCGCCCCT
Source organism: Ampullaceana balthica (assembly GCA_944989445.1). Classification (NCBI taxonomy): domain Eukaryota; kingdom Metazoa; phylum Mollusca; class Gastropoda; family Lymnaeidae; genus Ampullaceana; species Ampullaceana balthica. The sequence continues at coordinate 367,204 of CALYLW010000516.1, read as the reverse complement.
TCCCCCCAAGCCCGGGCTGCCACTGATGGGTTAGCCACGATGTATTTATGGAACATTCCTGGATTCCATGCAGCAACAGTTGCAAGACGCGCTGAGTCGGACAGGGGGAAAAAGGGTTATCGCGTCATATTAAGAGTTGAAGTTTAATGGACCGGGGTATGCCACCACCCCCCTCCCCTTGTAGCTCATCCCTGACTTGCTGCTGAGACGTTTGCGTAGCAGATTTGAAGAATGGTTTTGTTGACACCGGTTGCTAGTATCGCGTGGGTTCGGGTGAAATATCGGACACCGTAAATGTTGAACTGGCAGAGACATGAAGAATTACCCACGCCGGCGTCTCTATCAACATGTAAATATAAAACTAGCACGAATATCGAACCAGGAAAATATGGGGCCGGATGAATTAAAGACATATGTCTTAAGAAAGAAAACGTATTTTTGCCGATACCTTTTAATTACTTGTGTCATTCGCCTAAAGATGGTGATAATTTAGGCATAAAACAATTAATGAATACATTTTCTGAGGAGGAGATCGGAGAGAGAGAGAGAGAGAGAGAGGGGGGGGCAGAGAGGAGATAGGACAGTAAAATGTATGTTTGTTATAAATGTTTCTGTGTTTTTTTTCTCCTTTTTTTCCCTCCAGATTGTATTATATTTTCTCACTTGTTTATCTATACATTACAGAGGCGTCACGAGGGAGCTGAGGACCGCACCGGTGAACAAGGGATGACACCAACTTTAATATAAAATTTTGCATGTTACCGTTATTTAGCACTGGGAGACTCGGAGGACTATGGGAGGTGACACCGTGAGCTTCACCAGTCACGCTTCTCATTACGGAAGCCCGTCTATACAGAAGATGATTGGGTTCCTGACTATATTGTTTTGTTATTTACTATTCCCTTGATAGAGCATGCACTGACTTAATTGACTGTAATTTATAATCAGGGGGAGGGGAGAAATCCACTGACCACTGGCACGCGTGGCCCTTGAAATCTTTGCTCAATATTTTCTTATTGATTGGGGAATACTGAAAAACGCTTTTTTAGATTAATTAATTACAAATTATACATTTTTAAAGGGGTTTCCCTGAAACATTTTTTTTTCTATTTTCATATTACATTGACTTGATGACATGGTCAGTGTTATGATAGAATGACAAAATGCCATTTAAAAAGTAGAGTGATAAACAGTAGGCGAAATGAAAAGCAAATACTTCAATAAAGAATCAGACTTCTAGTTTCAAATGTCGGTTATACGCTTGATTTCACTTGTACAAACCTGTCAGCAATTGTGTTTAAACTGTTATGGTCATCTCGGACTGGACCAGGAGACGCATCAATTGCCGTTATGTGAATGAGTAAGACGTGTCTGGAGGGGTGGGGTGGGCGGATTATAGACCGGTGGAACTGGACAATTTCAGTGTCTGTTATTTCTTAAGGCCGTCACCGGACAATGGCCACTCTCAATGGAGAGTGGCGTGTCAGAATTTGACGCCTGCTCTATCATCAGTGTCCTACAACACTGATTGTTGGCGCAACGTCCACTCTACTGAAACCAGCGGTCAGGAGGACAATGGCGAGGGTCAGTACACTTGCCACACTACCACCATGGGAAGCGTGGTCCTAGCCTTGGCAGGTCGAGACGGGGTGACCCCACCCCACCCCCAACTCCCCGCTCTAGTAGGTCACTACTGTCAAATAAGACGACTTCACCTACACTGGGCCTCCGATTGTCAGGGCGGTAATTGGCCCCTTGTCATGCTAGGATTGCCGTGCTTTGACTAACAGTACAATCTTTATGTTGCGTACACAACCGCCCTAATGGTTTTCCCCCCGCCCCACCACCACTAGCAAGGCGCCCTACCCCGATCCCGGCATTACACTTGTCTAGCTGAATACTGACAGGGGTTGGTAGATTTACAGAACTACATAAATAATAAGTAAACTTCACAGTTTAAAGTTATTTTTCCCCTGACAAAAAGGCTATACCCCCCCCCATTAGTGTTTCCCCGTAGTTCACCATTGTACGGAATGACAAGCAGTGGCGAGTGATTGAATAAATGGTTGCGGAGCACACAGAAGCTATTGAAATGTTTTGCCACAAGTCGGTGGCAAAACATTTCAATAGCTTCTGTGTGCTCCGCAACCATTTATTTATAGGGGAGGGGGGAAATGTGGTCTAAATTTGCCTAGTTCGTGTGCCCTTTAACCTGAATTTCATGAACTAATAGACTTTTAGTAGACTTTAGACTTAAAAACTTATAATAATAATAATAATAAATTGATTATTTATATAGCGTTGTATCCCAGTAAGGAACTGGGCTCACAGCGCTTTACATGAAAGAAATAACATACTTATAAGTATTAAATTAACATTCATATCACAACAAACACACACAATTACAATACATTATACATAAGCTACGTTAATCATTTACAAGAAATGTTGTTTCATCAATTTTAAAAATAAATTTTGAAAAGATGTGTCTTATAGAGCAATAGACAAGTAGCATTATAGACTTAAAAACTTGTATACTAATTGATTAGTATACATATACACTTGTTCGTTCGTCCGTCGATACGACGAGGACCACTCTAGTCATCCGAGGGTTGTAGACCGCTGGTATGGGATGGATGACAAAAGTGACTTGCGCGGTGATTTGGATTAAAGTGAGAAGGAGTTGCGCAGTTCGTCGATCTCACTCTCTCGCCCAAGGCCATCTTATCCAGCGGCAGGACTAAGTCGAGACGGCTGGTGATGGAGACGGGTGCAGTGGATGGCCATGATGTCCTGTGTGTCTTGTCATGCCCTTAGCGTTCCACAACGCTTTGCTGAGATTCGCCTTTTTGACCGTTGACCAACTAGTGGTTCCTCCGCTCTGTCCACCGAATCCAGTCTTCACGTGCATAGATAGACATATCTAGATCACCGAGGGTTTGAGACCCGTCGGCTACCCTCACCAGGTTTAGCCAGCCAGTCGAAGCCGTTGCCCGGGGTGTGGCTACTGCGCACGTTGCAGTTTCTATGAGCCACTGGTGAGAGCTGTGAGACAACTTCCGGATTAATAGTTATTGTATTAACAGCCACAAAATGACAAAACCAAGTAAAATACAACCAGACGAGCATAGAGGGAATTCATTTCGAAGATCAGTTCCTTGATAACTTTAATTTCCTTAATTTGCATTTGTATGTTGTATATTTCTCCAGCGCTTGATTGTTTTTGTCTTTTAATGACAGCAGAGAAATTTAGGTTCCGCCATTTTGAACAACCGGAAGTAGTTATATACACTTATAAAGGGCTTCAAGGGCTGTCAAAGCCGCAGCGGGTGCGGGGATAAGCTCCCTCACCCCAAGAAATGCATCAATGGCTTGCGACTCTAATCGCCTTTGGCAGCCAAATCCAGCTCCTGGCCTTCACGTGTGGCTTGCCAAACAAGCCCGGCGAAGCCTGTTCCCAACTAACAGGAGAAGGGGTGCGGACCACTGGCGCCTCAAAACCAGTTGCTTCGGGCAGATGAGGCTCGTCAGCTTTAGATGGCCGCTCATCTAGGAGAAGGAAAACTCTGACTCCAAACCTCCGCTGCCTTGCGGCCATACTCACTCATGAGAAAGGCTAGGGGAGTAAACCTCGATCACAAATCAGGAGCCGGAATCCCGAAGGCAGTCTGGCGTTGCTTACGTCTCTCTGGCAATTCCTGCGACGTAGTTGATACCAAGATGTACTGGCTCTGCCTCTCCCTTGGACCACTCAGCTGCGTGGAGAGAGGTAGTCTGCTGCACGGGCAACAGCTGACTCTCCACACCACCTGCCCAGGCCTGTGTCCTGGAGAGGACACTCCAGCTTCGCCTCACAGCGTCGACACAACACGGGAAGTAGTAGTGACCGGTTATAAGCCACCCGCTCAATTGGCGTAGAGCTGGCGCCAGGGATTGCTTCCGACGGTGGGAGAGATATCTTTGTCTCATCGGACAGCTACCGCCCGCCTCAAGCTGGGCAGCCCCCAGTCAATAAGGTGTTGTCCCGCCCCAGTCTGCCTGCCCTACTGGGTGCGTAGGGCTTAGGGTGCACACATGCCTGACAAGTAGACTGTAAACTCATGCACCAACCAATACAAATATAAATAAAAAGCAAAAAGGAAAACCCCAATCCTCAAGCTGGGGACCTGGAATGTACCGACGCTGACACCCGGGATGTCAGACGACCTTAACGATATCAGCGATGCCAGGAAAACATCTGTAATAAACAACGAACTGGCAGACTGCACGTAGACATAGCCACCTTACAAGAGACACGGCTGTTAGATTCTGGTTCATTAAGAGAAAAAGACTACACGTTCTTCTGGCAGGGCAAAAGCGAGGAAGAAGCCAGAGAGCATGGTGTTGGATTTGCTGTCCGAAACACCCTCTTGGGTATGGTAGCACCCTGCCAATAGGGAACTGAAAGGCTTCTCACACTTTGCCTACACACCACAACAGGGCCCGCCTACCTAATTAGTGCATATGCTCCCACACTCAATGCAACCATGCAGACGAAAGATGAGTTCTACAACCAGTTGGACTCACTGTTAAGCTCGATATCCAAAGATGAGCACGTGATACTGTTGGGTGACATTAACGCTAGAGTGGGTGCAGACTACACCTCATGGCCCACTTGTCTGGGAAGATTTGGCACATGAAAACTGAACGAAAACGGACAGACACTCCTGGAACTATGCTCTTACCACGATCTATGCATCACCAATACTTTCTTTCAGACAAAGACGCAACATAGAGTGTCCTGGAGACATCCTCGCTCTAAGCACTGGCACCAGCTGGACCTAATTATTACCAGGCGCTCTGCACTGAAACATGTCCTCCTCACTCGAACTTTCCCAACCAAAAACTACACCAACCATCCAACCAACAACTTCACCAACCATCCAACCAACAACTTCACCAACCATCCAACCAACAACTCGACCAATCATCCAACCAGCAATTCAACCAACAATTCAACCAACAACTCCACCAACCATTCAACCAACAACTACACCAACCATCCAACCAACAACTCGACCAACTATCTAAACAACAACTCGACCAACTATCCAAACAACAACTCCACCAACCATCCAACCAACAACTCGACCAACCATCCAATAAACAACTCGACCAACCATTCAACCAACAACTACACCAACTATCCAACCAACAACTCCACCAACCATCCAAACAACAACTCGACCAACCATGCAACCTACAACTCGAACAACCATTCAACCAACAACTCGACCAACAATTCAACCAACAACTACACCAACTATCCAACCAACAACTCGACCAACTATCCAACCAACAACTACACCAACCATCCAACCAACAACTCGACCAACCATTCAACCAACAACTCGACCAACCATTCAACCAACAACTCGACCAACCATCCAACCAACAACTCGACCAACCATCCAACCAACAACTCGACCAACCATTCAACCAACAACTCGACCAACCATTCAACCAACAACTCGACCAACCATCCAACCAACAACTCGACCAACCATTCAACCAACAACTTGACCAACCATTCAACCAACAACTCGACCAACCATCCAACCATCAACTCGACCAACTATCCAAACGACAACTCCACCAACCATCCAAACAACAACTCGACCAACCATCCAACCAACAACTACACCAACTATCCAACCAACAACTCCACCAACCATCCAACCAACAACTACACCAACTATCCAAACAAAAACTCCACCAACCATCCAACCAACAACTCGACCAACCATTCAACCAACAACTCGACCAACCATTCAACCAACAACTCGACCAACTATCCAAACAACAACTCGACCAACTATCCAAACAACAACTCCACCAACCATCCAACCAACAACTCGACCAACCATTCAACCAACAACTCGACCAACCATCCAACCAACAACTACACCAACTATCCAACCAACAACTCGACAGACTATCCAACCAACATCCCGACCAACCATCCAACCAACAACTACACCTACCATCCAAACAACAACTACACCAACCATCCAACCAACAACTCCACCAACCATCCAAACAACAACTACACCAACCATCCTACCAACAACTCGACCAACCATCCAACCAACAAATACACCTACCATCCAACCAATAACTACACCAACCATCCAACCAACATCTCCACCAACCATCCGACCAGCAACTCAACCAACCATCCAACCAACAACTCCACCAACCATCCTACCAGCAACGCCACCAACTATCCAACCAACAACTCGACCAACCATCCAACCAACAACTCGACCAACCATCCAACCAACAACTCGACCAACCATTCAACAAACAACTCGAACAACCAATTAACCAACAACTACACCAACTATCCAACAAGCAACTCGACCAACCATCCAACCAACAACTCGATCAACCATCCAACCAACAACTCCACCAACCATCCGACCAGCAACTCGACCAACCATCCGACCAACAACTCCACCAACCATCCTACCAGCTACTCCACCAACTATCCAACCAACAACTCCACCAACCATCCAACCAACAACTCTACCAACCATCCAACCAACAACTCCACTAACCATTCAATCAACAGCTCGCCCAACCATCCAACCAACAACTCGACCAACCATCCAAACAACAACTCGACCAACCATCCAACCAACAACTCGACCAACCATTCAACCAACAACTCGAACAACCATTCAACCAACAACTACACCAACCATCTAACCAGCAACTCGACCAACCATCCAACCAACAACTCGATCAAACATCAAACCAACAACTCCACCAACCATCGAACCAACAACTCCACCAACCATCGAACCAACAACTCGACCAACAATCCAACCAACAACTCGACCAACCATCCAACCAACAACTCGACCAACCATCCAACCAACAACTTCACCAACCATCCAACCAACAACTTCACCAACCATCTAACCAACAACTCGATCAACTATCCAACCAACAACTCGACCAACTATCCAACCAACAACTCGACCAACCATCCAACCAACAACTCGACCAACTATCCAACGAACAACTCGACCAACCATTCAACCAACAACTCGACCAACAATCCAACCAACAACCCGAACAACCATCCAAACAACAACTCCACCAACCATCCAACCAACAACCCGACCAACCATCCAAACAACAATTCGACCAACCATTCAAACAACAACTACACCAACTATCCAACCAACAACTCGACCAACCATCCAACCAACAACTCGACCAACCATCCAACCAACAACTACACCAACCATTCAACCAACAACCCGACCAACCATTCAGCCAACAACTCGACCAACCATTCAACCAACAACTCGAACATACATCCAACCAACAACTCGACCAACTATCCAAACAACAACTCGACCAACCATTCAACCAACAACTCGACCAACCATTCAACCAACAACTACACCAACTATCCAACCAACAACTCGACCAACCATTCAACCAATAACTACACCAACCATCCAACCAACAACTCGACCAACTATCCTATCAACAACGCGACCAACTATCCAAAAAACAACTCCACCAACCATCCAACCAACAACTCGACCAACCATCCAACAAACAACTCGACCAACCATTCAACCAACAACTACACCAACTATCCAACCAACAACTCCACCAACCATCCAACCAACAACTACACCAACTATCCAAACAACAACTCCACCAACCATCCAACCAACAACTCGACCAACCATTCAACCAACAACTTGACCAACCATTCAACCAACAACTCGACCAACCATTCAACCAACAACTCGACCAACTATCCAAACAACAACTCGACCAACCATTCAACCAACAACTCGACCAACCATTCAACCAACAACTTGACCAACCATTCAACCAACAACTCGACCAACCATTCAACCAACAACTCGACCAACTATCCAAACAACAACTCGACCAACTATCCAACCAACATCCCGACCAACCATCCAACCAACAACTCGACCAACCATTCAACCAACAACTCGACCAACCATTCAACCAACAACTCGACCAATAATCCAACAAACAACCCGAACAACCATCCAAACAACAACTCCACCAACCATCCAACCAACAACCCGACCAACCATCCAACCAACAATTCGACCAACTATCCAAACAACAACTCGACCAACTATCCAAACAACAACTCCACCAACCATCCAACAAACAACTACACCAACTATCCAACCAACAAATCCACCAACCATCCAACCAACAACTACACCAACTATCCAAACAACAACTCCACCAACCATCCAACCAACAACTCGACCAACCATTCAACCAACAACTCGACCAACAATTCAACCAACAACTCGACCAACCATCCAACGAACAACTACACCAACTATCCAACCAACAACTCGACCAACTATACAACCAACAACCCGACCAACCATCCAACCAACAACTACATCAACCATCCAACCAACAACTCGACCAACCATCCAACCAACAAATACACCTACCATCCAACCAACAACTACACCAACCATCCAACCAACAACTCCACCAACCATCCAACCAACAACTACACCAACCATCCAACCAACAACTCGACCAACCATCCAACCAACAAATACACCTACCATCAAACCAACAACTACACCAACCATCCAACCAACAACTCAACCAACCATCCGACCAGCAACTCAACCACCCATCCAACCAACAACTTCACCAAACATCCTACCAGCAACTCCACCAACTATCCAACCAACAACTCGACCAACCATCCAACCAACAACTCGACCAACCATCCAACCAACAACTCGACCAACCATTCAACCAACAACTCTAACAACTATTCAACTAACAACTCTAACAACTATTTAACCAACAACTACACCAACCATCCAACCAACAACTACACCAACCATCCAACCAACAACTCCACCAACCATCCAACCAATAACTTGACCAACCATCGAACCAACAACTCGACCAACCATCCAACCAACAAATACATCTACCATCCAACCAACAACTCGACCAAACATCCAACCAACAACTCGACCAACCATCCAACCAACAACTCCACCAACCATCCAACCAACAACTTGACCAACCATCGAACCAACAACTCGACCAACCATCCAACCATCAACTCGACCAATCATCCAACCAGCAACTCGACCAACCATCCAACCAACAACTCGACCAACCATCCAACCAATAACTCCACCAACCATCGAACCAACAACTCGACCAACCATCCAACCAACAAATACATCTACCATCCAACCAACAACTCGACCAAACATCCAACCAACAACTCGACCAACCATCCGACCAGCAACTCGACCAACTATCCAACCAGCAACTCGACCAACCATCCAACCAACAACTCGACCAACCATCCAACCAACAACTCAACCAACCATCCAACCAACAACTTAACCAACCATCCAACCAACAACTCACCAACCATCCAACCAACAAATACATCTACCATCCAACCAACAACTCCACCAACCATCCAACCAAAAACTCCACCAACCATCCAACCAACAACTCGACCAATCATCCAACAAACAACTCGACCAACCATCCAACTAACAACTCGACCAACCATCCAACCAACAACTCGACCAACCATCCAACCAACAACTCAACCAACCATTCAACCAACAACTCCACCAACCATCCAACCAACAACTCAACCAACCATTCAACCAACAACTCCACCAACCATTCAACCAACAACTCCACCTACCATCCAACCAACAACTCAACCAACAATTCAACAAACAACTCGAACAACCATTTAACCAACAACTACATCAACCATCCAACCAACAACTACACCAACCATCCAACCAACAACTCCACCAACCATCCAACCAACAACTTGACCAACCATTCAACCAACAACTCGACCAACCATCCAGCCATCAACTCGACCAACCATCCAACCAGCAACTCAACCAACCATCCAACCAACAACTCCACCAACCATCGAACCAACAACTCGACCAACCAACCAACCAACCGACAACTTCACCAACCACCCAACCAACAACTCGACTCACCATCCAACCAACAAATACATCTACCATCCAACCAACAACTCGACCAACCATCCGACCAGCAAATCGACCAACTATCCAACCAGCAACTCGACCAACCATCCAACCAACAACTCGACCACCATCCAACCAACAACTCTACCAACCATCCGACCAGCAACTCGACCAACCATCCGACCAACAACTCCACCAACCATCCTACCAGCAACTCCACCAACTATCCAACCAACAACTCCACCAACCATCCAACCAACAACTCCACCAACCATCCAACCAACAACTCTACTAACCATTCAATCAACAGCTCGCCCAACCATCCAAACAGCAACTCGACCAACCATCCAACCAACAACTCGACCAACCATTCAACCAGCAACTCGACCAACCATCCAACCAACAACTCGATCAACCATCCAACCAACAACTCCACCAACCATCGAACCAACAACTCCACCAACCATCGAACCAACAACTCGACCAACAATCCAACCAACAACTCGACCAACCATCCAACCAACAACTCGACCAACCATCCAAACAACAACTTCACCAACCATCCAACCAACAACTTCACCAACCATCCAACCAACAACTCGACCAACTATCCAACCAACAACTCGACCAACTATCCAACCAACAACTCGACCAACCATCCAACCAACAACTCGACCAACTATCCAACAAACAACTCGACCAACCATTCAACCAACAACTCGACCAACAATCCAACCAACAACCCGAACAACCATCCAACCAACAACTACACCAACCATTCAACCAACAACCCGACCAACCATCCAACCAACAACTCGACCAACTATCCAAACAACAACTCGACCAACCATTCAACCAACAACTCGACCAACCATTCAACCAACAACTACACCAACTATCCAACCAACAACTCGACCAACCATTCAACCAATAACTACACCAACCATCCAACCAACAACTCGACCAACTATCCAAACAACAACTCGACCAACTATCCAAACAACAACTCCACCAACCATCCAACCAACAACTCGACCAACCATCCATCAAACAACTCGACCAACCATTCAACCAACAACTATACCAACTATCCAACCAACAACTCCACCAACCATCCAACCAACAACTACACCAACTATCCAAACAACAACTCCACCAACCATCCAACCAACAACTCGACCAACCATTCAACCAACAACTCGACCAACAATTCAACCAACAACTCGACCAATTATTCAACCAACAACTCGACCAAACCATTCAACCAACAACTCCACCAACCATCCAAACAACAACTCCACCAACCATCCAACCAACAACTCGACCAACCATTCAACCAACAACTACACCAACTATCCAACAAACAACTCGACCAACCATTCAACCAACAACTTGACCAACCATTCAACCAACAACTCGACCAACCATCCAATCAACAACTCAACCAACTATCCAAACTACAACTCCACCAACCATCCAACCAACAACTCCACCAACAATTCAACCAACAACTACACCAACTATCCAACCAACAACTCCACCAACCATCCAACCAACAACTACACCAACTATCCAAACAAAAACTCCACCAACCATCCAACCAACAACTCGACCAACCATTCAACCAACAACTCGACCAACCATTCAACCAACAACTCGACCAACCATCCAACCAACAACGTGACCAACCATCGAACCAACAACTCGACCAACCATCCAACCAACAAATACATCTACCATCCAACCAACAACTCGACCAACCATCCGACCAGCAACTCGACCAACTATCCAACCAGCAACTCGACCAACCATCCAACCAACAACTCGACCAACCATCCAACCAACAACTCCTCCAACCATCCAACCAACAACTTGACCAACCATCGAACCAACAACTCGACCAACCATCCAACCATCAACTCGACCAATCATCCAACCAGCAACTCGACAAACCATCCAACCAACAACTCGACCAACCATCCAACCAACAACTCCACCAACCATCGAACCAACAACTCGACCAACCATCCAACCAACAAATACATCTACCATCCAACCAACAACTCGACCAAACATCCAACCAACAACTCGACCAACCATCCGACCAGCAACTCGACCAACTATCCAACCAGCAACTCGACCAACCATCCAACCAACAACTCGACCAACCATCCAACCAACAACTCCACCAACCATCCAACCAAAAACTCCACCAACCATCCAACCAACAACTCGACCAATCATCCAACAAACAACTCGACCAACCATCCAGCAAACAACTCGACCAACCATCAAACCAACAACCCGACCAACCATCCAACCAACAACTCAACCAACCATTAGACCAACAACTCCACCAACCATCCAACCAACAACTCAACCAACCATTCAACCAACAACTCCACCAACCATTCAACCAACAACTCCACCTACCATCCAACCAACAACTCAACCAACCATTCAACAAACAAATCGAACAACCATTTAACCAACAACTACATCAACCATCCAACCAACAACTACACCAACCATCCAACCAACAACTCCACCAACCATCCAACCAACAACTTGACCAACCATTCAACCAACAACTCGACCAACCATCCAACAATCAACTCGACCAACCATCCAACCAGCAACTCAACCAACCATACAACCAACAACTCCACCAACCATTCAACCAACAACTCCACCAACCATCCAACCAACAAATCCACCAACCATCCAACCAACAACTTGACCAACCATTCAACCAACAACTCGACCAACCATCCAACAATCAACTCCACCAACCATCGAACCAACAACTCGACCAACCAACCAACCAACAACTTCACCAACCACCCAACCAACAACTCGACTCACCATCCAACCAACAAATACATCTACCATCCAACCAACAACTCGACCAACCATCCGACCAGCAACTCGACCAACTATCCAACCAGCAACTCGACCAACCATCCAACCAACAACTCGACCACCATCCAACCAAAAACTCCACCAACCATCCGACCAGCAACTCAACCAACCATCCGACCAACAACTCCACCAACCATCCTACCAGCAACTCCACCAACTATCCAACCAACAACTCCACCAACCATCCAACCAACAACTCCACCAACCATCCAACCAACAACTCCACTAACCATTCAATCAACAGCTCGCCCAACCATCCAAACAACAACTCGACCAACCATCCAACCAACAACTCGACCAACCATTCAACCAGCAACTCGACCAACCATCCAACCAACAACTCGATCAACCATCCAACCAACAACTCCACCAACCATCGAACCAACAACTCCACCAACCATCGAACCAACAACTCGACCAACAATCCAACCAACAACTCGACCAACCATCCAACCAACAACTCGACCAACCATCCAACCAACAACTTCACCAACCATCCAACCAACAACTTCACCAACCATCCAACCAACAACTCGACCAACTATCCAACCAACAACTCGACCAACCATCCAACCAACAACTCGACCAACTATCCAACGAACAACTCGACCAACCATTCAACCAACAACTCGACCAACAATCCAACCAACAACCCGAACAACCATCCAACCAACAACTACACCAACCATTCAACCAACAACCCGACCAAACATCCAACCAACAACTCGACCAACTATCCAAACAACAACTCGACCAACCATTCAACCAACAACTCGACCAACCATTCAACCAACAACTACACCAACTATCCAACCAACAACTCGACCAACCATTCAACCAATAACTACACCAACCATCCAACCAACAACTCGACCAACTATCCAAACAACAACTTGACCAACTATCCAAACAACAACTCCACCAACCATCCAACCAACAACTCGACCAACCCTCCAACAAACAACTCGACTAACCATATAACCAACAACTACACCAACTATCCAACCAACAACTCCACCAACCATCCAACCAACAACTCCACCAACCATCCAACCAACAACTCGACCAACCATTCAACCAACAACTCGACCAACAATTCAACCAACAACTCGACCAACCATTCAACCAACAACTCGACCAAACCATTCAACCAACAACTCCACCAACCATCCAAACAACAACTCCACCAACCATCCAACCAACAACTCGACCAACCATTTAACCAACAACTACACCAACTATCCAACAAACAACTCGACCAACCATTCAACCAACAACTTGACCAACCATTCAACCAACAACTCGACCAACCATCCAATCAACAACTCGACCAACTATCCAAACTACAACTCCACCAACCATCCAACCAACAACTCCACCAACCATTCAACCAACAACTACACCAACTATCCAACCAACAACTCCACCAACCATCCAACCAACAACTACACCAACTATCCAAACAAAAACTCCACCAACCATCCAACCAACAACTCGACCAACCATTCAACAAACAACTCGACCAACCATTCAACCAACAACTCGACCAACTATCCAAACAACAACTCGACAACCTATCCAAACAACAACTACACCAACTATCCAACCAACAACTCGACCAACTATCCAACAAACATCCCGACCAACCATCCAACCAACAACTCGACCAACTATCCAACCAACAACTCGACCAACCATCCAACCAACAAATACACCTACCATCCAACCAACAACTACACCAACCATCCAAACAAGAACTACATCAACCATCCAAACAACAACTACACCAACTATCCAACCAACAACTACACCAACCATCCAACCAACAACTCGACCAACCATCCAACCAACAACTACACCAACCATCCAACCAACAACTCGACCAACCATCCAAACAACAACTACACCAAACATACAACCAACAACTCAACCAACTATCCAACCAACAACTCGACCAACTATCCATACAACTCCACCAACCATCCAACCAACAACCCGACCAACCATCAAACCAACAACTCGACCAACCATTCAACCAACAACTACACCAACTATCCAACCAACAACTTGACCAACCATTCAACCAACAACTCGATCAACCATTCAACCAACAACTCGACCAACCATTCAACCAACAACTCGACCAATAATCCAACAAACAACCCGAACAACCATCCAAACAACAACTCCACCAACAATCCAACCAACAACCCGACCAACCATCCAACCAACAACTCGACCAACTATCCAAACAACAACTCGACCAACTATCCAAACAACAACTCCACAAACCATCCAACCAACAACTACACCAACTATCCAAACAACAACTCCACCAACCATCCAACCAACAACTCGACCAACCATTCAACCAACAACTCGACCAACCATTCAACCAACAACTCCACCAACCATCCAACGAACAACTACACCAACTATCCAACCAACAACTCGACCAACTATACAACCAACAACCCGACCAACCATCCAACCAACAACTACATCAACCATCCAACCAACAACTCGACCAACCATCCAACCAACAAATACACCAACCATCCAACCAACAACTACACCAACCATCCAACCAACAACTCGACCAACCATCCAACCAACAAATACACCTACCATCAAACCAACAACTACACCAACCATCCAACCAACAACTCCACCAACCATCCGACCAGCAACTCAACCACCCATCCAACCAACAACTTCACCAAACATCCTACCAGCAACTCCACCAACTATCCAACCAACAACTCGACCAACCATCCAACCAACAACTCGACCAACCATCCAACCAACAACTCGACCAACCATTCAACCAACAACTCTAACAACTATTCAACCAACAACTCTAACAACTATTTAACCAACAACTACACCAACCATTCAACCAACAACTACACCAACCATACAACCAACAACTCCACCAACCATCCAACCAACAACGTGACCAACCATCGAACCAACAATCGACCAACCATCCAACCAACAAATACATCTACCATCCAACCTACAACTCGACCAAACATCCAACCAACAACTCGACCAACCATCCGACCAGCAACTCGACCAACTATCCAACAAGCAACTCGACCAACCATCCAACCAACAACTCGACCAACCATCCAACCAACAACTCCACCAACCATCCAACCAACAACTTGACCAACCATCGAACCAACAACTCGACCAACCATCCAACTATCAACTCGACCAATCATCCAACCAGCAACTCGACCAACCATCCAACCAACAACTCGACCAACCATGCAACCAACAACTCCACCAACCATCGAACCAACAACTCGACCAACCATCCAACCAACAAATACATCTACCATCCAACCAACAACTCGACCAAACATCCAACCAACAACTCGACCAACCATCCGACCAGCAACTCGACCAACTATCCAACCAGCAACTCGACCAACCATCCAACCAACAACTCGACCAACCATCCAACCAACAACTCAACCAACCATCCAACCAACAACTTCACAAACCATCCAACCAACAACTCACCAACCATCCAACCAACAAATACATCTACCATCCAACCAACAACTCCACCAACCATCCAACCAAAAACTCCACCAACCATCCAACCAACAACTCGACCAATCATCCAACAAACAACTCGACCAACCATCCAACAAATAACTCGACCAACCATCCAACCAACAACTCGACCAACCATCCAACCAACAACTCAACCAACCATTCAACCAACCACTCCACCAACCATCCAACCAACAACTCAACCAACCATTCAACCAACAACTCCACCAACCATTCAACCAACAACTCCACCTACCATCCAACCAACAACTCAACCAACAATTCAACAAACAACTCTAACAACTATTTAACCAACAACTACATCAACCATCCAACCAACAACTACACCAACCATCCAAACAACAACTCCACCAACCATCCAACCAACAACTTGACCAACCATTCAACCAACAACTCGACCAACCATCCAACCATCAACTCGACCAACCATCCAACCAGCAACTCAACCAACCATCCAACCAACAACTCCACCAACAATCGAACCAACAACTCGACCAACCAACCAACCAACAACTTCACCAACCACCCAACCAACAACTCCACTCACCATCCAACCAACAAATACATCTACCATCCAACCAACAACTCGACCAACCATCCGACCAGCAACTCGACCAACTATCCAACCAGCAACTCGACCAACCATCCAACCAACAACTCGACCAACCATCCAACCAACAACTCCACCAACCATCCGACCAGCAACTCGACCAACCATCCGACCAACAACTCCACCAACCACATTACCAGCAACTCCACCAACTATCCAACCAACAACTCCACCAACCATCCAACCAACAACTCCACCAACCATCCAACCAACAACTCCACTAACCATTCAATCATTAGCTCGCCCAACCATCCAACCAACAACTCGACCAACCATCCAAACAACAACTCGACCAACCATCCAACCAACAACTCGACCAACCATTCAACCAACAACTCGAACAACCATTCAACCAACAACTACACCAACCATCTAACCAGCAACTCGACCAACCATCCAACCAACAACTCGATCAACCATATAAACAACAACTCCACCAACCATCGAACCAACAACTACACCAACCATCCGACCAGCAACTCCACCAACCATCCGACCAGCAACTCAACCACCCATCCAACCAACAACTTCACCAAACATCCTACCAGCAACTCCACCAACTATCCAACCAACAACTCGACCAACCATCCAACTAACAACTCGACCAACCATCCAACCAACAACTCGACCAACCATTCAACCAACAACTCTAACAACTATTCAACCAACAACTCTAACAACTATTTAACCAACAACTACACCAACCATTCAACCAACAACTACACCAACCATCCAACCAACAACTCCACCAACCATCCAACCAACAACTTGACCAACCATCGAACCAACAACTCGACCAACCATCCAACCAACAAATACATCTACCATCCAACCTACAACTCGACCAAACATCCAACCAACAACTCGACCAACCATCCGACCAGCAACTCGACCAACTATCCAACCAGCAACTCGACCAACCATCCAACCAACAACTCGACCAACCATCCAACCAACAACTCCACCAAACATCCAACCAACAACTTGACCAACCATCGAACCAACAACTCGACCAACCATCCAACCATCAACTCGACCAATCATCCAACCAGCAACTCGACCAACCATCCAACCAACAACTCGACCAACCATCCAACCAAAAACTCCACCAACCATCGAACCAACAACTCGACCAACCATCCAACCAACAAATACATCTACCATCCAACCAACAACTCGACCAAACATCCAACCAACAACTCGACCAACCATCTGACCAGCAACTCGACCAACTATCCAACCAGCAACTCGACCAACCATCCAACCAACAACTCGACCAACCATCCAACCAACAACTCAACCAACCATCCAACCAACAACTTCACCAACCATCCAACCAACAACTCACCAACCATCCAACCAACAAATACATCTACCATCCAACCAACAACTCCACCAACCATCCAACCAAAAACTCCACCAACCATCCAACCAACAACTCGACCAATCATCCAACAAACAACTCGACAAACCATCCAACAAACAACTCGACCAACCATCCAACCAGCAACTCAACCAACCATCCAACCAACAACTCCACCAACAATCGAACCAACAACTCGACCAACTAACCAACCAACAACTTCACCAACCACCCAACCAACAACTCGACTCACCATCCAACCAACAAATACATCTACCATCCAACCAACAGCTCGACCAACCATCCGACCAGCAACTCGACAAACTATCCAACCAGCACCTCGACCAACCATCCAACCAACAACTCGACCAACCATCCAACCAACAACTCCACCAACCATCCGACCAGCAACTCGACCAACCATCCGACCAACAACTCCACCAACCACCCTACCAGCAACTCCACCAACTATCCAACCAACAACTCCACCAACCATCCAACCAACAACTCCACCAACCATCCAACCAACAACTCCACTAACCATTCAATCAACAGCTCGCCCAACCATCCAACCAACAACTCGACCAACCATCCAAACAACAACTCGACCAACCATCCAACCAACAACTCGACCAACCATTCAACCAACAACTCGAACAACCATTCAACCAACAACTACACCAACCATCTAACCAGCAACTCGACCAACCATCCAACCAACAACTCGATCAACCATACAAACAACAACTCCACCAACCATCGAACCAACAACTACACCAACCATCCAACCAACAACTCCACCAACCATCCGACCAGCAACTCAACCACCCATCCAACCAACAACTTCACCAAACATCCTACCAGCAACTCCACCAACTATCCAACCAACAACTCGACCAACCATCCAACTAACAACTCGACCAACCATCCAACCAACAACTCGACCAACCATTCAACCAACAACTCTAACAACTATTCAACCAACAACTCTAACAACTATTTAACCAACAACTACACCAACCATTCAACCAACAACTACACCAACCATCCAACCAACAACTCCACCAACCATCCAACCAACAACTTGACCAACCATCGAACCAACAACTCGACCAACCATCCAACCAACAAATACATCTACCATCCAACCTACAACTCGACCAAACATCCAACCAACAACTCGACCAACCATCCGACCAGCAACTCGACCAACTATCCAACCAGCAACTCGACCAACCATCCAACCAACAACTCGACCAACCATCCAACCAACAACTCCACCAAACATCCAACCAACAACTTGACCAACCATCGAACCAACAACTCGACCAACCATCCAACCATCAACTCGACCAATCATCCAACCAGCAACTCGACCAACCATCCAACCAACAACTCGACCAACCATCCGACCAGCAACTCGACCAACTATCCAACCAGCAACTCGACCAACCATCCAACCAACAACTCGACCAACCATCCAACCAACAACTCAACCAACCATCCAACCAACAACTTTACCAACCATCCAACCAACAACTCACCAACCATCCAACCAACAAATACATCTACCATCCAACCAACAACTCCACCAACCATCCAACCAAAAACTCCACCAACCATCCAACCAACAACTCGACCAATCATCCAACAAACAACTCGACAAACCATCCAACAAACAACTCGACCAACCATCCAACCAACAACTCGACCAACCATCCAACCAACAACTCAACCAACCATTCAACCAGCAACTCCACCAACCATCCAACCAACAACTCAACCAACCATTCAACCAACAACTCCACCAACCATTCAACCAACAACTCCACCTACCATCCAACCAACAACTCAACCAACAATTCAACAAACAACTCGAACAACCATTTAACCAACAACTACATCAACCATCCAACCAACAACTACACCAACCATCCAAACAACAACTCCACCAACCATCCAACCAACAACTTGACCAACCATTCAACCAACAACTCCACCAACCACCCTACCAGCAACTCCACCAACTATCCAACCAACAACTCCACCAACCATCCAACCAACAACTCCACCAACCATCCAACCAACAACTCCACTAACCATTCAATCAACAGCTCGCCCAACCATCCAACCAACAACTCGACCAACCATCCAAACAACAACTCGACCAACCATCCAACCAACAACTCGACCAACCATTCAACCAACAACTCGAACAACCATTCAACCAACAACTACACCAACCATCTAACCAGCAACTCGACCAACCATCCAACCAACAACTCGATCAACCATACAAACAACAACTCCACCAACCATCGAACCAACAACTACACCAACCATCCAACCAACAACTCCACCAACCATCCGACCAGCAACTCAACCACCCATCCAACCAACAACTTCACCAAACATCCTACCAGCAACTCCACCAACTATCCAACCAACAACTCGACCAACCATCCAACTAACAACTCGACCAACCATCCAACCAACAACTCGACCAACCATTCAACCAACAACTCTAACAACTATTCAACCAACAACTCTAACAACTATTTAACCAACAACTACACCAACCATTCAACCAACAACTACACCAACCATCCAACCAACAACTCCACCAACCATCCAACCAACAACTTGACCAACCATCGAACCAACAACTCGACCAACCATCCAACCAACAAATACATCTACCATCCAACCTACAACTCGACCAAACATCCAACCAACAACTCGACCAACCATCCGACCAGCAACTCGACCAACTATCCAACCAGCAACTCGACCAACCATCCAACCAACAACTCGACCAACCATCCAACCAACAACTCCACCAAACATCCAACCAACAACTTGACCAACCATCGAACCAACAACTCGACCAACCATCCAACCATCAACTCGACCAATCATCCAACCAGCAACTCGACCAACCATCCAACCAACAACTCGACCAACCATCCAACCAAAAACTCCACCAACCATCGAACCAACAACTCGACCAACCATCCAACCAACAAATACATCTACCATCCAACCAACAACTCGACCAAACATCCAACCAACAACTCGACCAACCATCCGACCAGCAACTCGACCAACTATCCAACCAGCAACTCGACCAACCATCCAACCAACAACTCGACCAACCATCCAACCAACAACTCAACCAACCATCCAACCAACAACTTCACCAACCATCCAACCAACAACTCACCAACCATCCAACCAACAAATACATCTACCATCCAACCAACAACTCGACCAAACATCCAACCAACAACTCGACCAACCATCCGACCAGCAACTCGACCAACTATCCAACCAGCAACTCGACCAACCATCCAACCAACAACTCGACCAACCATCCAACCAACAACTCAACCAACCATCCAACCAACAACTTCACCAACCATCCAACCAACAACTCACCAACCATCCAACCAACAAATACATCTACCATCCAACCAACAACTCCACCAACCATCCAACCAAAAACTCCACCAACCATCCAACCAACAACTCGACCAATCATCCAACAAACAACTCGACAAACCATCCAACAAACAACTCGACCAACCATCCAACCAACAACTCGACCAACCATCCAACCAACAACTCAACCAACCATTCAACCAGCAACTCCACCAACCATCCAACCAACAACTCAACCAACCATTCAACCAACAACTCCACCAACCATTCAACCAACAACTCCACCTACCATCCAACCAACAACTCAACCAACAATTCAACAAACAACTCGAACAACCATTTAACCAACAACTACATCAACCATCCAACCAACAACTACACCAACCATCCAAACAACAACTCCACCAACCATCCAACCAACAACTTGACCAACCATTCAACCAACAACTCGACCAACCATCCAACCATCAACTCGACCAACCATCCAACCAGCAACTCAACCAACCATCCAACCAACAACTCCACCAACCATCTAACCAACAACTCGACCAACCAACCAACCATCAACTCGACTCACCATCCAACCAACAAATACATCTACCATCCAACCAACAACTCGACCAACCATCCAACCAACAACTCGACCAACCATCCAACCAACAACTCAACCAACCATCCAACCAACAACTTCACCAACCATCCAACCAACAACTCACCAACCATCCAACCAACAAATACATCTACCATCCAACCAACAACTCGACCAAACATCCAACCAACAACTCGACCAACCATCCGACCAGCAACTCGACCAACTATCCAACCAGCAACTCGACCAACCATCCAACCAACAACTCGACCAACCATCGAACCAACAACTCGACCAACCATCCAACCAACAAATACATCTACCATCCAACCTACAACTCGACCAAACATCCAACCAACAACTCGACCAACCATCCGACCAGCAACTCGACCAACTATCCAACCAGCAACTCGACCAACCATCCAACCAACAACTCGACCAACCATCCAACCAACAACTCCACCAAACATCCAACCAACAACTTGACCAACCATCGAACCAACAACTCGACCAACCATCCAACCATCAACTCGACCAATCATCCAACCAGCAACTCGACCAACCATCCAACCAACAACTCGACCAACCATCCAACCAAAAACTCCACCAACCATCGAACCAACAACTCGACCAACCATCCAACCAACAAATACATCTACCATCCAACCAACAACTCGACCAAACATCCAACCAACAACTCGACCAACCATCCGACCAGCAACTCGACCAACTATCCAACCAGCAACTCGACCAACCATCCAACCAACAACTCGACCAACCATCCAACCAACAACTCAACCAACCATCCAACCAACAACTTCACCAACCATCCAACCAACAACTCACCAACCATCCAACCAACAAATACATCTACCATCCAACCAACAACTCGACCAAACATCCAACCAACAACTCGACCAACCATCCGACCAGCAACTCGACCAACTATCCAACCAGCAACTCGACCAACCATCCAACCAACAACTCGACCAACCATCCAACCAACAACTCAACCAACCATCCAACCAACAACTTCACCAACCATCCAACCAACAACTCACCAACCATCCAACCAACAAATACATCTACCATCCAACCAACAACTCCACCAACCATCCAACCAAAAACTCCACCAACCATCGAACCAACAACTCGACCAACCATCCAACCAACAAATACATCTACCATCCAACCTACAACTCGACCAAACATCCAACCAACAACTCGACCAACCATCCGACCAGCAACTCGACCAACTATCCAACCAGCAACTCGACCAACCATCCAACCAACAACTCGACCAACCATCCAACCAACAACTCCACCAAACATCCAACCAACAACTTGACCAACCATCGAACCAACAACTCGACCAACCATCCAACCATCAACTCGACCAATCATCCAACCAGCAACTCGACCAACCATCCAACCAACAACTCGACCAACCATCCAACCAAAAACTCCACCAACCATCGAACCAACAACTCGACCAACCATCCAACCAACAAATACATCTACCATCCAACCAACAACTCGACCAAACATCCAACCAACAACTCGACCAACCATCCGACCAGCAACTCGACCAACTATCCAACCAGCAACTCGACCAACCATCCAACCAACAACTCGACCAACCATCCAACCAACAACTCAACCAACCATCCAACCAACAACTTCACCAACCATCCAACCAACAACTCACCAACCATCCAACCAACAAATACATCTACCATCCAACCAACAACTCGACCAACCATCCAACCAACAACTCAACCAACCATCCAACCAACAACTTCACCAACCATCCAACCAACAACTCGACCAACCATCCAACCAACAACTCAACCAACCATCCAACCAACAACTTCACCAACCATCCAACCAACAACTCACCAACCATCCAACCAACAAATACATCTACCATCCAACCAACAACTCCACCAACCATCCAACCAAAAACTCCACCAACCATCCAACCAACAACTCGACCAATCATCCAACAAACAACTCGACAAACCATCCAACAAACAACTCGACCAACCATCCAACCAACAACTCGACCAACCATCCAACCAACAACTCAACCAACCATTCAACCAGCAACTCCACCAACCATCCAACCAACAACTCAACCAACCATTCAACCAACAACTCCACCAACCATTCAACCAACAACTCCACCTACCATCCAACCAACAACTCAACCAACAATTCAACAAACAACTCGAACAACCATTTAACCAACCACTACATCAACCATCCAACCAACAACTACACCAACCATCCAAACAACAACTCCACCAACCATCCAACCAACAACTTGACCAACCATTCAACCAACAACTCCACCAACCACCCTACCAGCAACTCCACCAACTATCCAACCAACAACTCCACCAACCATCCAACCAACAACTCCACCAACCATCCAACTAACAACTCCACTAACCATTCAATCAACAGCTCGCCCAACCATCCAACCAACAACTCGACCAACCATCCAAACAACAACTCGACCAACCATCCAACCAACAACTCGACCAACCATTCAACCAACAACTCGAACAACCATTCAACCAACAACTACACCAACCATCTAACCAGCAACTCGACCAACCATCCAACCAACAACTCGATCAACCATACAAACAACAACTCCACCAACCATCGAACCAACAACTACACCAACCATCCAACCAACAACTCCACCAACCATCCGACCAGCAACTCAACCACCCATCCAACCAACAACTTCACCAAACATCCTACCAGCAACTCCACCAACTATCCAACCAACAACTCGACCAACCATCCAACTAACAACTCGACCAACCATCCAACCAACAACTCGACCAACCATTCAACCAACAACTCTAACAACTATTCAACCAACAACTCTAACAACTATTTAACCAACAACTACACCAACCATTCAACCAACAACTACACCAACCATCCAACCAACAACTCCACCAACCATCCAACCAACAACTTGACCAACCATCGAACCAACAACTCGACCAACCATCCAACCAACAAATACATCTACCATCCAACCTACAACTCGACCAAACATCCAACCAACAACTCGACCAACCATCCGACCAGCAACTCGACCAACTATCCAACCAGCAACTCGACCAACCATCCAACCAACAACTCGACCAACCATCCAGCCAACAACTCCACCAAACATCCAACCAACAACTTGACCAACCATCGAACCAACAACTCGACCAACCATCCAACCATCAACTCGACCAATCATCCAACCAGCAACTCGACCAACCATCCAACCAACAACTCGACCAACCATCCAACCAAAAACTCCACCAACCATCGAACCAACAACTCGACCAACCATCCAACCAACAAATACATCTACCATCCAACCAACAACTCGACCAAACATCCAACCAACAACTCGACCAACCATCCGACCAGCAACTCGACCAACTATCCAACCAGCAACTCGACCAACCATCCAACCAACAACTCGACCAACCATCCAACCAACAACTCAACCAACCATCCAACCAACAACTTCACCAACCATCCAACCAACAACTCACCAACCATCCAACCAACAAATACATCTACCATCCAACCAACAACTCGACCAAACATCCAACCAACAACTCGACCAACCATCCGACCAGCAACTCGACCAACTATCCAACCAGCAACTCGACCAACCATCCAACCAACAACTCGACCAACCATCCAACCAACAACTCAACCAACCATCCAACCAACAACTTCACCAACCATCCAACCAACAACTCACCAACCATCCAACCAACAAATACATCTACCATCCAACCAACAACTCCACCAACCATCCAACCAAAAACTCCACCAACCATCCAACCAACAACTCGACCAATCATCCAACAAACAACTCGACAAACCATCCAACAAACAACTCGACCAACCATCCAACCAACAACTCGACCAACCATCCAACCAACAACTCAACCAACCATTCAACCAGCAACTCCACCAACCATCCAACCAACAACTCAACCAACCATTCAACCAACAACTCCACCAACCATTCAACCAACAACTCCACCTACCATCCAACCAACAACTCAACCAACAATTCAACAAACAACTCGAACAACCATTTAACCAACAACTACATCAACCATCCAACCAA